>JAUTBV010101108.1:0-15909 GCA_032361325.1 Lepetodrilus fucensis | reverse complement strand
TAAGAGTCGCAGGTGGAGTTGCAGTGAAGATTTGTCAAACACACAGCGGTGGAAAGCTTTTTGGAAGTACAAACATGTCCAAAACAACCATAAATATATATGATAATATGCCTTTAAATAGCAGCTTGTGTTATTAATAAATGCACACAGATCCAATGACCGGGGTAATAATGTAGCACTTTGAGCATGCTTTCGGGCTCGGTTTTTGCGTAATATAAATTGCATATTATTATAACATTTTTATTATTAATATTAGTATTGTTATTTAGGAGATAAACGGTTCCTATTGCAAATTTTCCGTGAGGTTATCGTGATTAGCCATGCGGTAATTTCATTAAATACCGACGGCGTCAGCCGGAGTTGTTTAATGTAAAATTCCCACATAATTAGCATTATTATTATTAAAAATCCATTTAATATTGCAAAGCCAATACCGAAATAGCATTTGACTTGTTAAAATTCGCTCTTCTACTATCATGAACATGTGTTTGATTTCCGAGCATGGAGCATGTTTCTATGCGTCTGTGCGGTAAGTTATTCTTGCCAAACATCAGGGTTTCTACAAAACAAGTAAGTGCAGGAAATTACCCCATAATCCCTGTACTCAATAATTGCCCAATATCTAAGGAAGCTGTAGTTCTTTCTTACAAACGTTAGCACTTGGAGTTGCTTTACACAGACCTTGACAACCTATTTGGACTGTCAACTACAGTGGGCCATTACCCTGGTGGCAATAGCTGCTCACGTCTAGAGCGCCTTTCTTTACGCCCCGGCACGAGTGGGAATGCTGACAAGAATACAACAATATAAGTCAAAATAGCCGTTAATGGAATGAAGCGGTTAGCAATTAAGTATATAAAAAAAATACCGATTAGATTAGCATACGCTTGAACGTCTGTATGACAAATGGTGAAATGAAAAGATATTATTATAATATGACATGACTTCCTTCCATACATCACGTAAGCTTTAGAACGCTGTACACTATAGGCCTTATACGGAATTGTACTTTTAAGAAAGTTAAACTGTATTACTACTCTATGGACTGAAGTGATTTGGCTTACTACAGATGGTATTGTTGTTGCTGTATAGGGCATGGTGTAAACTGCCTGACTAATAAAGCTATATAGTCTTCATTAGTAATTCACTTCCGTTAAACACTGACAAACAACGTTATTGGTTATAAACCACCATTAGAAATCCCATAGACGACAGTGTTAACGTATTTATGCATAACTACTGATTCAGTAATTCCTCGAAATTAGGCATTGTTATTTACCATAACTTTTCATATTATGGTGTAAAATTTAATATTTTAGGAGTGATTAAGCATTTTGCTTGATTTTCCCTCCTCCTGGACATCACAGTGAAATATCACAAACATATAGGCTGCTTTCATGCTTACACATAGATTATTTAGTTCATCTTTGTATAGACAGAAATCTGAAAGAAAATACAATTATATTGACAAAATGCCTGTTAGTCTATGTGGATTAGCGTAAAAATTAGTGTGGTGACCTATCAATATATTTTTGTTTTTGTATTTGCCTTTTAATGCTGGAAAAGGTACACAACATTTGAACAATGTATTATTGGTAGTGCTCACTTAATATAAAGCTAAGGGCTGTGACAAATTGATTTTATGAAGGCAAAAGGGTTACTTTATAATATGGACATGTGGATGCCCTTTTTTTGCCGCATTTTATTAATATTTTAAACATCGAGTTGTGCTTAAGGTCACGAAGTATGGATGTCCAACCATACGTAGCATCTGTAGCGGAACTCGATTGATGATCACGACTGACGATGGGCAACAGTTCTATAAGTTGGCTTAAGTAGAATATACGGAGCATTAGAATGAGATGTTTACCATCATCCGTGACTCATTGGTATCAACGTAAGAATGTGCAATAATATAATAGAATTATCAATAACAAATATATATATTTAAACATGTCCGAAACGTCAGCACCATTATTCAACCACTATAATAGTACATTAGGCCTAATATATTTATTATTTATAGTAATATAAAAATAAAATAGTTCTTTGCTTAACTTTATCGCATGTCAAATTGTGGTAGGCCTACATCTTTAGATTCCATTTAAGAAATGAATGTCATTAGCATTCTTTGTGCCATGAAGCTAATGGGTTACGAGACCAAATTCCATGATGCGCGAAGCGCTTCATGTTAAATTTGAGAAATCAACGTTTTTATATGAAATAATTCAGAGAACGTAACTATGCAGTAACTATAATTGTGACGTGGTATGTCGCCGGAAGAACAATGATATGACGCCGGAAGAACAATCGTATGACGATAGAAGAACAATCAACCATCGTTATGAAAGATAATGACCTCGACTTTATGAGTGTATTCGACTCCCTGTTCATCATTGTTCCCGAACAGGGGAAACAGTTCCCGAGTCTCGAACAGGAAAGTAGTTAAAAGTACAGTTACTATGGATTCACTTCCGGCAAAACAAATGCCGGGGATGCAAGTTTAATAAAAATAATATTTTGTAAATATTTCTTCAGAATTTACATTGTTTAAAAATAGGATAGGTCATTTTGCTCCTACTCTATTCGTTATCATTTGGAAATCGCAGAGAAACTACACTTACGAGGGAGGCAACATTTTCTTTTCGCTGGCAGCCATGTTTGTTCTCGAGTTGTTCTCTCCACACCACAAACCGAGGTGGTGTGGGATTTGGTAGCAAGAACAGACTCGTTATAGAACACCGTTCTCTGTTCGAGAGCAGGGAGTCGAATACAGTCTATGGTCCTATGAAGTTTAATCACTTCTATGACGTTCATTGAAGGGCATATAATGGTTCTGTCATTATTACCTATTGAATTGCTAAATCTGCAATAGTATTGTCCACATTCATTGTTTAGTTTATGCCTTTGGGAAAACGTCATTAACCATTGGATGTTGGTATTCAGATTGAGAACATCAGCACGTATACTTCGATTCCAGTCGATCATTCGCACATTACCTCTCATTCTACATTCATAATATCACGCGGTATTTATTATTACGCACAGGTCAACCGTGGAACAAAAGAACATCCACCATGGCTACTATTAACAGTAGAACCATTCCCTGTCTGCTGCGAGCTGACAGTGCTCTATAAATCACTGAAATAAATGCTTTGTTTGCGATCCACTCACCAGACAATTGTCTAAACATATTCCGTGACGTATATTCCAGTGTCTACACCGTCCGCGTGGCCAAGGTATTAATTAATCTATTTTTTTTAATATTCAGCAAAAGTCGCGGAGAGTGTTTAAAGTCAAGCAATAACGAAACAAATTAAACTAAAAATACAAATATGTTAATGGTAAGTATTCACGTATTACATAACCTTTTGTACAATCAACTAACAGTTAGTTCTATACAGTTTAATTATGGAGCGTAACGTGTGTACGGTTACAGCAAAGACAGTTCACAAATTATGAATGGGTTTTGCATTATGTAAATCCTGTGGCTCCCAATAGATCTCTAATACTATCTGTTCATTGATTGTCCTGGCCTCCCACGCCTATCGCTTGAGCTTTACGTGGGGTATGGCGATTCCGATGGTATATAAACAGAACATTTTCTAAAGTAAACTTTACTTTTCTTTACATGTGTTACCACGTGCCCGTGTCTTCTAATACTTTGTTAGTAGTTTTAACAAGTCTGTGAATAATTGCAGTTTAGGACGGCAGTTTCCACAGCAGGTAAGTGATCAGTGCTTCAAATATTTTATTTATTTCAGAAAATGGTATTATTTTAGTTTTAGAACATGACAATAGTCATGTGTTAACTATTTATTTAATACTGTTTTTGAATTTTGAGATATTGTTCGTAACATTGATTTTGAAACTGGAAAGTGTCGTCCAACGATGGAAAAGTAACGAATTGTTCCAAGTTTCCATCACGGTTGACTACTTCAAGAATTACTCGATATTTTATAATATACAGATAGGAACATTTGTGTTATATTATCTATGAACATCTAAAGTAACGGAGGTTCTCAAGTTCAAACCAGTGATGTATGTGTTAAGTATTACTTAATAGTTAATATGTTATGAGATAATGTCTTTAGAAAACAAGTTCAACAATAATTAGTTAACATTTGTTTGCAACATTTCAGAGTATTTTGATTATACGTATATGTGTATTGATCATAAAATTGCAAAGGTGTGCTTGTGCAGACTTGTGGCATGACGTGTGGCATCATTATATATTTTCAAAGATATTTTCGTGAAACAAAAGAAAATATGAAGATCGTATTAATAGCTATTTTTAAAAGAACTAACATTATGTTCGTATCAAGTTTCTTGCTTTGTATTAATGGATAACTATGATAATGTGGCGTTTATCTGTGCATAAGATAGTGGTAGTTGTGCATATATCAACTACTGCTACACAATATTAGGGAGGCGCAAGATACACACAATCAATATTAGGTGTCCCAGCATTGTGTGAGGTCAAGTGTTATCTTCTAGGAGATATCGCATTCAATCTTTTGCTGTTATGTGATTGTGATGTCATCAGTACCCATTATGATGTCATCGCATTTCCAACATTGAACGCATTGGCTCATTCCATGCCTTAGCATTTTTATAATTTACTATATTTATCTTCAGAAATGACATCATAGTTTTAATGGTATTATTTTGCGATAAAGAGATTATCTCACTGCAGTGTTTGAGTTGATATCATATATACAATGTATATCAACACCAGATGATATAAAGTAACACAAATTTGAGACTTTCCGAAGTATATCTTACTTTCATCATAAACATGTATACTATAAATCTCTCGGATGTTTACGAACGTCATTAGTCAGGGTTACGTTCCATCGAACAGTCGTAGAGCTGCACGTGTGCATCGTTAATCAAATATATTGGATATTGATATGGGACTATCGCTACGATAGCTTTGTGGAACGTGGACTATGGTTCTCCGGTATGAAGCAGATCGTTGACCTACATATAGCGGTCCAGAAAGGTTTACCTGAAAATATATATATTTGCATTTTTGACTATACAAGTACTGTATACAACTAGTTACTAATCCCACATGTTTCGCTAATTATCAATATGTAAATATGTATTAATAATGTTTAATTATATGCGATGTAGCTTTATTGTCGCCAGTGGTCGTGAAGAGTTAACTTGACAGTGTTCAATTATTAAAGTTAACCCCCTTAGTCTAGTAGACCGAGTGTAAATTGAGATGTTATCATTACCAACTAATTATTCGGGTTTTACTGGAACTGTAAACTGCAATGGAATTTTACCTATCCTACGGCGGCGAAAAAAATAATTGGAGGTACAAAAGCCATTATGTGTACGCTAGGTGCATGTATACTGTGCGTCAAAAATGACAACTTAATCTGTGATGTAAGATAAAGATAATAACACATATAGATCTATATCGTTTTGTATAGCATACATACTGTATGATGGATATTTGTGACCTTGTCGTATCGGGATGATAATGGTGTGAGGTCAATAATTGTCTAGACAACACAATAATATATGTACGCATACAATAACAGCAAACAAAAACACGTCAGCCGCATCATGACGTCAGAGGGTAAGTAATATATTGCTTATCAATGATTGCGTCGTACATAATTAAATTGCGAAAGAACAACTGCGAGGTTACGAAAGCTTTGTTTAGTGTGATGTTATGCTCAACTCAAAGACCCATACATAATCATTGTAAACAAAAAGGTTCATTAACGTTGGTGCCATATAATGTTATTCACTTCAAGACAATTGTTCGAAAGTGATCATTACATTTCGTCATTTACATGCTATAATTAAAGAACCAATAGGCACATTTAATCTCTGATCTTATCATTAATAATAATAAATTATGTCCGCTCAATTGTAAAATTTAATTTAATTTTGAAACTTCCAAACGTGGTATCTTTAGTTAGTAACATCACTACCCTGTACGTGCGGTTCGCGAAATAAAAATAATTATATATACTCGATATCGAGTTGACGTGATGTTCTAAACGTTATCCTCACTGTGTTTCCTGTGTCTAAAAACCTATCAGACATTCGGTTATTGGTAATTGTGAATTCTTACACAATATACTCCCGATGCCGATTTGCCCGGCAGGTGGGCAATTACGAACCGTTATCAGAGGAAAGAAGCGTTTTGCAGAAGACTGTGTATTCAATAGCCACAGAAACATTAACGCTGCATTTACAGCAAGAGCGTGGCATCCTTTGTAGTGTTCTCACTCCCACTCCCACGACGGGCGCCAAATGTGATCCCCATGACGACTTCAACGGAGGGTAGATGAATCCTTTCGTGGGAGGAATCTATCACAGGTTGATTTTGTCGACATAACACTGGGTTTATATATGATGATGGCTGCAAGTGATTGTTTCCTAGCCCTGGGGGACACGAGGGGAAATCTGCAAATCAGAATTAGACAAGCATGGTCATGGAATATTAAAGAGTTAATGGCATTAGCCGGATAGCTGTGACGTCTTTCCCGGGTCACTTTCTTTCATATTCGGAAAGTGGGGCTTGTCGTTTGTGAATGAAATTCCTGGAGGACTTTGGTATATGAGCCGACAAGCGTGAAGCAATACGCCCATAGACGGTTAACGCAGCAACAGTGCGTCGGCAAATATTGGATTTGTGAATGAACAGCTTGGCGCAGCGTCCACGATTGATAGCACTGATACCGATTCCAATTTAATGATTTGTCCTGGCTTAACATTACACTCGTATCCCATCAATCTGAAAAAAACATTAGCCGCTTCCCAAAAATAGCTCATAGGATGTGCATGACAATGCTAAATATGATATAATAATATAGTTTTAACTAATTTGTAATATAACCATTTATTATCTCAGGTTTTTTTAATGAATTACTAGGGATAATTACATTACCAGACACCAATATAAAGCCATTTCCGGTGATGCCATCTGCTATTGCTGTATTCGTGAGCTTATGCACGTCTGCGACATTGAACAAAAATACATTGAATTTCGGTGGGAGTAAGTCACTTACGGTTTCTGTGCCTGTGTGTGTGGCTATGTGTGAAAATGCGTGCGTGTGTGCGCATGCGTGTGTGTGTTAAGAATGGGATTACTAGGACACACAAAACACAGACACCGAAGAGGTTGCTGAAATCCGACTCCAAGAATTTAAATATTAGTAATTATACCATTAGATGCAAGAATGTGTCTTTAAAATTAAATGGCAAATGACGATACAGCTGTAAACAGTTAAATATATGAGTCAGAATAGTGCAGTTTGATATTTAATTAATCGTAGTATTCTATTAATATGATCAATTAACCGACTAATATTCACTGTCCTGTAGACGGCCTTATTTCCTTAATGGTAGAAATCTGCTGTTCGATAGAACGAAGTAGGTGATCGCAGTGCAGATAGATACAGAATGTTTCGCGTTATTATAGTGTATAAAGCTGGCAGTATATGTCATACCAATAAACAATGGTAATTAACTAGTGTAATGATTAATGTAATGACTAACTATAGTCGTATTCATTTAAATAGACCTCGTGTTTTTTTCAATCCATAATTCATACGAGTGTCAGAGCCTAGTTTGCTTTATTATTTTCGTGAAAACAGACCAAAACCCCAATATATTTTGGCTAGGTACCATCCCCAGCAAGTACACTGACGTTTAAAAAAAAAGTGTTTTTAACATTTTCACTCTTTAAAATCTATTTTTCTGCTTTTGTTTCTACGGCACGAACACATTAGAATAATACCCATATGCCTCTGTGAACTTGGGAGATTTAGATCGGGTCACTATACTCGTTTCGCATTTCCCAGACTAGTAAATACATTTTAAATAACTCTCATTGAATTAATATTGTTATGATGCCATCTATGCTTTTATACATGAGCAAATTCGGTCAATTATTTGTTGTTTCAAGTTACCTTTAAGCCTTTGGATAATGTTAATATACAATGTACATAAAAATCAATAAATAACGCTTATTATTATGATTATTATTATTATTTAGTAGTAGTAGTAGTAGTAGTAGTGGTGGTGGTGGTGGTGGTGGTGGTAGTAGTAGTAGTAGTAGTAGTAGTGGTAGTAGTAGTAGTAGTAGTAGTAGTAGTAGTAGTAGTACTGTAGTAGTAGTATCATTATTATTATTATTATTATTATTATATGGATATTGCATGTTTCTAAGTTCCATAATCTAACGTTCTTGTTAAAACGTATCATGTTCATACACAATAGTATATTTTCCGAGATGAATGCATGCTACTGGTATCTACACCTGTCGAATTCACTTTCATTGAATTTCTATCAATGGTCGCACATCAAGGTGGATGCACATCGACTCATTACTATGGGGAAAAAATACTACGTTATCAGTAAGTTTCCCCTGTCCTTCCGTAAGTCCGGTCACGTTATGACTGTGCCAAACTCACAATGAAACACTTTGAGATAAGTCAATAACAGTCAATGCTGAAGAATGTGACCTAGTCAGTGACTTGCAGTAGTAACCCATATCTCAGTCACGATATTATTAACGTGAAAAAGAAGAATGTTTATTTAGGTGTCATGTGATGAATAGAAATGCAATGGTAACATATATAGAATGATAAGACACAATTCTAAAAGTACTACCCGGCCATATGTGGCCTCTATATAGGACACCAATAAACGGGTACATACATAACTACGGTAGATCTATAGAACACATTTTAAAGGGTTTATTATTTGTTTAGCTGCACACAACCCAACAGTTTGCAATTGATTGGAAGTCAACTTTTAGGGACCCGCTACAAGTGTAAGTGCTTGATAATATGGTTAGCTAAAAGTAATGTAGTGTAAACAGTGGTTCTTGCAACCAAAATGACATTAGTGGGTCCCTAAAATTCGACTTGCAATCAAATGTTGTAGCTACAACTAATGATATAATTTCCGGTATTTTAATTAGTTAGGTTTCACAATATATCTTACTGTCGATGTGTTAAATAAATTATATTAATAATTTGACGGAAGCAAATAATATTGAAAGCGGATCTAAACTCCAATAGAAAAATAAATAGAAATAAATAAATAACAGAAGATTAGCACTATGACTTAACCTAGACTTAACGTTGAGATTGAATCCTAGATTGTTCTAATAATAATATCTAAACATCCCCATAGAACATGATACTTCTTTTAAAACCTCAGATTTGTCGATGTTATTATTATAACAATCTAGGATTCAATCTCAACAAAAAGTTAAATCCTAGATTGGTAAGATACTAATAGAACATGTAACGTGATGCGTCTAGATATCATATGATTATTACGATCCACGAGGTAATGCCTGCTATTTTAAATCATTCCCACGATCGTAAGGTTACGAAACTTTATTGTTTGTACAATGTCATGCTCAACTCAAAATTGTGTTCACAAATCCTCATACAAAATTTCAGTTCAGCATGAAACTATTCAAATATGTTTCGTAACTTCGCGGCCAAATACGAAACTAAATTACTGTATATATACATACATACAGGTTTTTGTTTATCGTGGAAATATTGATAGGACGACCATAAAGACACCCAGACGTATCTTGTTTTGTTAACTGCTCTTTCAGCAGTAATTCAGCTTGATATATATATATATATATATATATATATATATATATATATGATTTTAATGATTGATGACTGTTGAATAGAACATTAGTTTAAAAAAATATATAGCAACTCTAGCAAATTAATATCCCTAAGTGTGTATTTGTTACAGAAATATAGACTAGAATGCACTCAATATTTATAGCTTTCTCCTTTTTTTTTCCGCTTTTTTTTTTGGTTGTACTCTCTTTGTTTAATATTTATTTCTCAGTGTACAATGTCTACATGTAATGTAGATCTACCTAGCAAAATATATTTCGTGTAGAATCTTCCAATGATTATGCAAAATATATTTCGTGTAGAATCATTCAATTACTTTACACATTCTTGAATAGTATCCGGGAGCGTTTGGAAATTGTTTGTTAAATTAATTAAGCTAAATTAATATGTCCAAAATGGCTACTAAGCCTTACTTCGCTTTATTGTGTATATATGTTACAGTGAATGTGTGTAATCAGGGAATCTGTATATAATTTAACTAGGACAGATAATATATAGATTCACTGAAATGTTCAGGGAATATACATATTACCTGAAAAAAATTACAATATGTGTATACACATTCACTGAGCAAAAACACATAGGTAGACATATATTTACGTAAAACATTATAATGCAGTAAACATTATACAGACATTCATTCAAGTTATATGATAATTCAAAATGTAAGCTGAATTAGACTGAGAGTGCTCGATTGCTTGCATGAACAAAGTGACTACTGTATTGGACTGTGAGAAAGATGTTAATATTCAAGTTGTAGGTGATTAGATAACTGAGAGCGCTCGTATTAGGTAGGAATGAAGGGCCATTATCACAGAAAAAAACGGCCAATGACTGTTACCTTCTCAAGAAGTATGCGATACTGCAATGTGGAAATGTAGGGGAATTAATTAGACAGCGAGATGGTGAACAAAGTCCTATGTATTTTGTCACAATTATTAATAAAATGTATTCTTCTACTTATTTTAACAGTATTGTTAGTGTCTCGCTTATGGCTTGATTATGTTTTTTTGGTCGGGTGTATGTATGTGTATGTATGTGATACTTAAATAACATATCCATCTATCTCTATCTACATGTGTTTTAGCTCACTTCTTAGATGAAACACGATTTCAGTGAATGTGTATAAAATAATATTGCTTTTTATTCAGGGAATATGTATATTCCCTGAAAAAAGGCAATATTATTTTATACACATTCATTGTAACAGATATATATATATATATATATATATATAAACATTGCGTCGTCGATGGCGTTAACTCCCGTCACATATTCCAAATGTAAAGCCTTGAATATGTCAATATACTCCACAATTAAAAGCCTGTCAGAATATACGTGAACTTGCCCATCATGAATTGCATATCTCCACAATTAAAAGTGTCGGAAAATACGCCAAATACGCCCGTCATGATCTCGGGATTTCGTTCTCAGCTTCCAATGCCAAGGAGAACTTATGTTATTAGTAAGTTGTTTATCTCATCCCAGCATAGACCATGTTGATAGATCTCATATTATTATGATTAGCGAATAGTAATCACTGTAGGATTAACTATTGTAATCTTTGCAAATATCTTTCAATGGTTTTCCAGATATCCATGATTCTGCATCTTCACTGTGCTTATGCTACTAGTGGAGTGGCTTAACTCCAAAAATAGGCGATGTCGTGACACGTTGTCCCAACTCACACAATATTGCACAGTTGTACTCTAGAACCAGACGAAACATTTTAGCGGTGGTTGCTCGATTTTAAGGGCCAGGGTCAAGATCAGCTGAAGGTCAAATACTAATATAATTTAATTTTCACCATTAAGGACTTGTCTGTGCTATGGCTACTGTTAAAAAAACGTATTAAGACATACATGTCCATTCTGTAAATTAATTATCCTTAAGCTTGTAGAAACAGCTCCTGTCAAAGGTGGTTCACCTTAAGGAGACTACGCTACTTACAGAGTTGGGTGGGTGTTAGCACAATGGTATAACGTGGGTATTCGATGCCAAAGTTTCCAGATTGTTCCAGGTTCAAAGAGCCCGGTATCAATGTTCGCGAAAGTTACCGTCCTGGTGCGATATTGATAGAATGCGCTGTCTGTAGATGTAGAGTGGTAATACAGTTATATCATCCTTGGTCTGTCAGTACCAACCGGTGCTCGTAGGTTTACTGCAATAGTCAGCGCTACGGATGTTGCGGGTTTCCTCCTGCCAGAAAAAAATGACAAGCTAGTAAAAGGCTTTATACCCAAATTCAAAGAAACAACTTACAGATATATTCCATAAATCTAGCATCCTCTGATCAGTTATTTGAGGGAGTACATACACACACTACAGTATTTAAACATATATGAGAGATTTAAGGCAATGATATCGGCCACCGTATTGACTGCCAACAGACAAAGCGTCATATGCACGTTACGGATTTATCACAAAAGTGGCCCATTTTAAAAGCTAAATCAAAGCATAATAAAGCATAAGGCAGGTATATTAATACATCTGGCAGGTTTTCGACCCAGCAGAAATAATATCTACTGTTTATATTAATGTTAGAATGATACTTCAAGAATTGTTGACGTATAAACACAAATGTTATTGTTTCAAGTTGCCATGTACTAGTATACAAAACATTATCGAAATACAGCTGGCAATAGAACAATGCCACTGTGTATGTTTCTGTACTGCTAACGATGTTTATACGCCATTACTGGTCATTAATACCCGGCAAATGTGTTGTTAAATTCCATGTTGACACACATTTATTAAACTTACCAAGAGAAAAACATGTGGGCTATTTCTGACTCAATTTACACATATGAAACTGTAAAAATAGCTATGTTCGGACTATAAAGCGTCGCTTCGGGTCTACCTACTTATTTATAAAGAAAACGTGATAGTTCCGCTAGTATGTATTATGGCTGGTTAAACGGTAAATACCTCGTAGACGATCACGTGACTGGCAAGTCGTGAATGTTCATGACCCTCAGCCAGTGTCGCCACGTTTGCGTGTCACGTTGTGTCAATAATATATTGATCCACAGGTAGTGTTGTCATGATTTTCCGTGCAGAGATAAATAAAGATACCTGTATGCTATGTATGTAAACTAAACAACACAAACCGTCATATGAACATGACGATACACCCAAGATATTGTTTACTCAAGTGGTTGTCATGACTTTATATTGTCCATGCACGTTTGCTTTGAACATAGATTAGTAGGCCTACTTATATTATATGTTTTTAAGGGTTATAGGGTAAGTTGCAGGCGAGACGGTGCAATTATGCTTTCGGTAGGTTTGGGTTGGAGATTGTGATGGGGGTAATGTGGGTATATAGCACATACTTAAATATCCCAACTGAGAAATGTCCACAAGACAGCCCCCGTGCACATTTTAAGTTATGTTTTATATATCTTTTATTGCTTTTCTAACTTAATTAGTACATTTAATACGTGGATACATATTTTTGAAAATATATATTTGTGATGTTTTGTTGTGTTTAAATGAATGATGATACTTCTATTTAATATCGCTATTTATATCAAATTTTATATTGTTAATATCAACAGTAGTGTCATTAAATTGTCAGTGCCCATATTAGCCAACAGAATATAATTTGTTTAAGTTCTGAAATAATATTATAATTTCAAGCAATAAATGTGTGTCATAATTTTAAGAGCACGTGCATTCCTTGGCAAATTTTATATATATACATACAACTTGATCGCATGCTTCATTAAATTAATTATAAAAATAAGAAAGTATTCTTGAAATGTAAAGTTATCGGTAGTCTCCAAACTAAATTAGCTCTAATGTCACATTAACACACGATGCAAATTTAAACCCATCATACATACCACTTGCCTAATAAAGTGTGCATTGCTATTATGTAATACATGCTTCGCCACCACTGAGGTATTCAAACTATTTACAGAAAATAAAAGGTTTCTTTAAACAATTACTTGTCATACCGATGGCTCACGGCGGGAAAAAAAGTGATAACAAACTATAGGCCCGTTCTACCGAACAATCGTAGTGCTACGGGAGTCGTAAACTCCTAGGTATTAGCTATCGGCTAAGAGAGCGCTATGCTCTCCACTAGTGGAGTTGCTAAGGAGTTGCGACTCCCGTAGCGCTGCGATTGTTCTGTGGAACGGGGGCATAATCGCTTGCATAACCCACGTGTGTCACAGCTCGACCTATACTATATATATCATGATTCTCTGACAATGAAGGACCATCACACAGACATGTACGATGACGTTATCGCTTCTCATTGGTTGGAGTATCTGATATAGGACCTGTGATCAATGTATATTAATTCATTTATATATCGTTCCCGCGTGCATTCATAAGGAGTAGTAGAAGGTGTGGATTACATGCTGAAATAAGAGTAAGTGTTCATTTCGTAAGTATTTGATTCTAGTTTTTAAATATAATATGCTATGCACATTTTTAAAGAGAGTTTTCAACAAAGCATGATATTATCTTCTTGTTACATGTAACATACAAGCGAACAAACTTTAAAAATGAATTACTTTTTTCAATCTTCGACTTTAGTAAGACTTTAACGTAACGACTAAAAACCGCATAAAAAGTATATATTAATATAATTTTATTTTAATAAGTTGACTCCATTCTATTTTACTATGATTCTTGCTCATGAATTTCTTATTTGCATCTCTGCATTCTCATTACCAGCATTTGTATTGGTTAAGAAAGTAAATATAGAGTCGTAGATGTGTTAGATGAAGACATATAGATATTAGGTTCTACTTGACAAAATCCACCTGCATACGAATAATGTATGCTAAAACTCACAAGGAGAAGCACCCAGACTGGTTGTTTATTGACGTTGTATATATAGCGCTAAAGTACGTTATGGCACGAATGTCATTTTATGTTACCCTGCCCTTCATTGCAAATATCGAGAGAATATAATCTACCAGAGAGAGAGAGATAATGTGCTAGTTTAGGCCGCAATACTAAATTGAACATGTTATAAGGCAGTAATGTGATGTTGGTTAAAGTTAAATTCGTAAAGTATGTATTTTGACAGATCGCATTTGAATGCAGAAAGAACGAATCAGATCCAGTGCGGTTTTTGAATTGCTTGTATAACAGGCCTGGATAACACCACCGATCGATTGACTAATTATGTTGCTGCAACCCTGCATACGTATTTTCGCAAATGAATTACCCTTTCCTGAACATTTAGAGACTTTTTGTTGATTTGTCCAACTTTTGAATCTCCATTTTCTCGCCAAAGTTTAAGTTCGTTATTGTGAGCTCAGATATGCAAATTACTATTTCCTATTTGCGCATGCACAGTAACTACTATCTCACGAAAAGAATGTGTTCAACGGGTAGGAAATTCGTTTGCACCCATGGGCCAGATTATCACTGGCATGAAGCATGAACCAGGCTTTCGAACATTATAGAGATTCAATTGTTAATAAGCCAGTGGTTGTTTAGGAAAGGATTGTCCATTTGTGAATATACGTATGCATGGTTGAAGCAACATTATTAGTGAATCGATCAGTTATGTTACACTGGCCTTTCACTACTAGTTTTAAGGAATTACAAACGTTTGGAAAAAACACACTAATATTTCTGAATTAATAGTTCGTCGCTCTATGATGCAAAATAAGAAATGTAAACATAGTTTACACGGCATAAAATAGAGCTACTAAACCGTAGCTACCATCTATGTGTCCTTACTTTGTAACTTGCAAATCCTTATTATTGTACAAACCTTGTTATTTTTTCTCCCCACATGATGATACACATCACTACATTTGATTATATGAAAATGTAATGCTGTTCTTTAAAAATTGTCCAATATCACAGACCATCGGCATGCGCTATTCATACCTATTTGAAATGTGCATCTTAGTACATTAATATTAACATGTAACATGGCGGGTATTTCGTGCATAAATACATGCACACATATTGAAATAGACCTGCAAATAGGCCTAGAAGGCTAGACCCAGCACATATGCTGTATTGCCCAGAAAACGTGTCACTCACACGTGACAAAACAACAACGAGAGACAGAAAGTTAAATATGAAACAATGAAAGTCAGTAATATAAAAGTAATAATAAAACCCATAGTTGGATTCTTTTAAATATAGCCCCTGTTTTTTTTTTCAATATATAAATAATACAGGAGTTTGAGTCTAGCTTGCTTTAAGTTTTCGTGAAAACGGACCCAAACCCCAGTAGATTCTGGTTATGTACATCTCCAGCATGGGAAATGGC
>JAUTBV010101097.1:14398-15910 GCA_032361325.1 Lepetodrilus fucensis | reverse complement strand
ACTACTACTACTACTACTACCACTACTACTACTACTACTACCACTACTACTACTACTACTACTACTACTACTACTGCCACTACTACTACTACTACTACTACTACCACTACTACTACTACTAATAATAATAATAATAATAAGTTTAAACATATTTTATTCGAGATGAAATGGATAGGTTACAAGTTATTACAACTTCTAGGTGAAAAGCGCCCCAAGAGAAGATAAAGAAAGGATGGAGAGAGAAGAACTTTTGTACTACTAACCTCTAAACTGCCTCTGTTACAGTATTCCATGACGATGGCTGGCCGGACGGGACTAACTAACAAGCCTACACAGGGGTTAAGGTTTTCATGGCGAAGATCTCGTATCTAGAAAATTAAAATTGACATGATTAAAATTGAAATATAATACGATTCATTACACTAGTCCAACTGCGTTGTTATACAACTCGTAAACAAATCATTTTAACATTTTTCTTCGTAAAAGGAAATCATAACTAAATATTTCCAACATATGGATTATATATACTATGATTTAAGCACTATTAATATAATATATGCAGAAATGTAAACAATGATAGAAATCTATCAAGTCACTCAACGTTGAACATCAGTAAGATTCCGACTAATTTATATATCCTCTCTTCCCGTTGAGGTTGTACATGTATATGCATATACTGAATGTATAACATATGGAGGAGATTGGCAGGTATCATAGACAATAGAACATAAATAACTTAATAAATGTGTTCATTGATCTCTTGGGAAAAGTGATTCCTACCTTTTGTCATATACTGTATATTTATTTTTGTAAGTAATAATTACCGTTCGTATATGCGTCATTATTTTACTTTTCATTTCGAACGCTTTAATCCGTAGCTCCTTCACGTGGACTAGATCTCCCTGAAATGTACACAAATAAAATTAAAATAAATTATAAAAAAAACATCGATTACTCGAGGAGTAACCCATCTTGCCTATGCCACGTGACTCCACTTCACTCGTATTTATAAGGTAATAAACGGAGTCAGCGTAGCTAGGAGTTTTACCCTCCCCCGGGGAGATTGGAGCAACCCTGATATCAATGAATTAGGATCGTAGAATAATACAAATGAGGTTTTAGATTTCAAATAATTGGTTTAGAAATTACTTTTTGAATCATTATAACATCCCTTCAGAATTCCGATCAATGGCGGCGATGATATATCACGTGAATTCGCTTCATCACGTTTCTTTGTCATATTGGAAATGGAGGGAGATAATTAATCTTTTGAAGGTGTATTGCAATTCCGGAGGTTGACAGGTGCATGTGTAGCATGTCCTCAGCCATCTAGCCTAGGTAATGTCACCTAACTAGCTTCACTCGCCATATTTAGGATGGTCTTGTGTTGTTAGATGTGCACCGTAAATATCTTCATAAGGAATGAATATAAATATGTTCATATGAGGCTTGTAAGCATGTGTCTGTAAGATAATTTTACATTAACCCTGTCACTGCTGAAGGCAACTTAAG
>JAUTBV010101097.1:4398-9398 GCA_032361325.1 Lepetodrilus fucensis | reverse complement strand
GCCATTCATGACATATATCCTCCTTACATTCACCATGAAACATGAAACATATCACGTCATTTAAGAAAGAATGTCAGATGCTCATAACACATGGTTATAATATTAGATATTAGAAAGACTATATTCAATTATATATTTAAGTACGAATTTAAAGGTATATTAATTATGGTAAATAATAGTTATTATACTATTCAATAAAAGTACTTTAAAATAATATATTTAATACTATTTAATATAGAGTAGTATCTGCTATATTAATATATGTTCATTACACATTTTACGGCTACTTCAAATAAAATATATTTATAATATATCTACATATTATAATTTATACTCTATCCTATAAAAACATAATATGATATTTAATCGGATAGTAAAGTGGTCATTGTTAAAATTCAACTGCAATTCACATATACTCAACAAACTTAATTAAAGCACAGCCTGGTTGGACATTATTGTTTAGCTTATACTATTTTAACAATGAAGAATATTCAAACGTATACTACAAGCTCCAGGTATTCTTGAAATATTTACAGAGGCACTGATCAGATTCCTCAAGCCGATTTCCAAAACTAGGTAGGAAGCTTCCCCACCAACTAGCTGCTGGTGCTTAAGTTATTTTGATGAGTATATATGTCAATGCTGGTACAACTTTTAAAAACCACTAATCTATCCGTTAAATACCCTGGGATCACTGCCTATATAGAACTCCGTTTTCTCAGATGAAAGGTCAGGCTGAATACATTACATTACAACCAATCAGCGGTGAACACATATTTGGAGGTACTACACGTTTATGTGTATGCTAAATGTATGCACTTTGCGTTTTAAACTCCAATTCTGTCAAAAACGACAACTTAATCTGTGATTGTATGCCTTTAAATGACGGATGTTAAGAAGACATAATTATGGTCTATGTTTCGAGGATGTTAGTAATTGTGCTATATCCGTTGATAGTATTGAGTTACATACTAGTATATCAATTCGAAGAACCACATAAACTAAATACCAATTCTATGAATCGCGGTAACCATGATAAATTAGCATTATATATGATTAATTGGTCTAATGTTGAGGGTTATATTTTATGAACGGAAACTATATATAACTCTTTTAACGATTGTCATGTATCTAAAATACAGCGTGCATACATAACAGCAGACAGAAGGGTACACTATTGCCCGACCAATTAATTACTGTAGTTGGTTACAATTTAAAAACAATTATTTACCGGTACGGTGTCATAATATGACAATCTGTCACATTATGTCACAATATGTCACCCGGTGCCACAGTGTGCCGCATGTTGTTACACTATGTCATCATGTGTCATATTGTAGCTCTGCGTGTCGCAACATGCTATCCAGGAGTGTTTGTTTTATTGACATCAGCTGTAAAACTATAAATGTACAGAAGTTGAACCAGTGAGTACATATTTGATCGTTTCATATCGCGTCAAACATAATTTTAAAATCTTGGCTTTAACAGCTTTGAGCATTCAGCTGTATACATGGACTACCTGTATCTATATAATACACACTCATTTGTGAAAGAAAAATACATGCTTCAATGCCAACTTATAGGCAAGTTATAAGTAGTCTTAGTACGCATCTCCCATAAATGATAATTATCATGAATTATCAATCTACTTATCACGCAGGAATGTTACATACAATGTCATATCTCAGTTGCGCTGGTTCACCCTGTATTTATCACGCCAAAGCAGCGAAATGTGCGCTGTGTTTATATTGATATATCGCTGCTTTATCAGTGAAGGTCTTCTTTGTCGCCCACAAACACGTGCTATACTTATCACAAGTACTCCACGTTTGAGTGTGTGTATCAATACAATCTATTACTCATACTAATGACAAATGTTTATACGATAATAGCACCCACACGTAGATCTAGGTAACCATTGTGATGATATTTCTGTTAAAACAACCACCTTACTAACGACGATAACAAAAACAAAAATATTACAATTCGAATAACACATGGTATAGTAAAATGTGCGAATAATTGTGTATGGGATTTAATCAGGATAACTCCCATTATAACAGTAAGAGTCAAATTTGAGATATATTAGATTATAAACCAAAATAATGAATTCATATTACATGTAGGCCTATATAATCATATCAAACTAAATATCCACAGAAAACATGTTTTATTATAATGTTTAACATGTTCATCTCTATGTGAATTAAACTCAGAGTATTAGTTGTTCATATTATTATCTACGAGTAATAAGTAATCAAGATGTAAATACAATACGGATGTGAATTCGCTTTAACCTTTGGAGTGTACTTATGTTCTATCGCATTGCCATTGTAAACAATATAGTGTACGTAAATAAATGTACAGGAACCCAATATATAATGATATATTAATGACACCTATCATCTTGCATTTTAATGTTCATGTCATGTTAATTATATATCAGAACAAATCTGCTTGACATAAAGACATACCTCTCGAAATCTAATCAGTCGGAATCCTTCAGCAGTATTCATCTTATTGCCAGATTGTTCAAGGTGGTTGCATCTGTTACCTTGCTCAACACCAGACCCACCACTTCCCGTCCCGGGGGAGCGATCTATTCCAGTTACAAGCTGTTACCAGGCTTACAGTAAGATCAGTTAATCCAATTGATTACGAGTAACCGTATCTAACCTGACAATGTTCCTACGAGTTCGACCCATGTAATTCCAGCTGTTTGAACGAGAACGACATGTTAGTAGTTCATATACCTACATACCTACATGTTAGTAGTCCATATACCTACATACCTACATGTACTAGTATGTACATACGCCGATGATACCGTGCCGTCTGGCTAAACTATACATACACATCTATACCTGTATGCAAACCCTGTCTCGTATTATCATAATAATTATGTTCTTCAGTATTTTACTGATTCTTACATTTTGAAAATATATGTACTGATTGCATACTCCCCAGACAGTTGAGAAGGACAATGGACATACACTGAGGCCTATAACTATCGGGGTGATATTATACAATGTAACGTTACGGTGACGCTTTCGAATGTGGATGTGGCGCAATATAAAATGACAAACAGACGCACGCTAATTCAGTAATACGGTATTAGCTCAAGATACATATTATATACATACTTTAAATGAGTACATTATTATTAGTACAATTAAGTGCATGTAGTTGTTAAATAAACGAAATAACATCACTGTGCAGCTATGGAGTAATTGAAACATAATTTATAGAAACGTTACTTTATGTCGCATTATGAACACAGACTATTTTGAGTAAATATCTAGGAGTGAGTATGTAAGCGTACATGCAAAGGTGATATACAAGGATGTTGAAAGAAGAGTATGTACATGCATGTGCGTATGAGTGTATGTGTGCGGCATGTTTGTGTCTGTGTTTGTGTCTATGTTTGTGTATGTTTGTGTATATAATGTGTGTGTACATGTTTGTGTGTGTTCATATACTGACGGCTTGTATAGTTGAATCGCTGTGCATCATAATATGGGCCTTGTATCAAACTAATGCTACAATGATAACTCTTGTAATGTAGCATATTGATATCGGGCACACAAACAAACATGCACACCCACGTACACACACACACGCGCGCGCGCACGCGCGCGCACACACACACACAAATACACACACACACACATATATATATATATATATATACACACACACACACACAAACATTCACAATCAAAGATCACTAAAATGCGATGCCATTCACATATCCGTCTCCATATATATATAACTTTATTTCTACGAATATATATAGAAGGACATCGGTCTCGGTGTAAACACTACAGCGAAACCAAATCCGGAACGTTTTTCTTTATATCGACAGCATTATCGTTTCAAGTCTGACCGCGCCTTAGACCGGGTAACCCGGATCCGAACCATTCTCGAACCTCAAAGGTTACTTAATTTCGTTCAGGAATTACATCATGTGGTAATAAACGCATTAAGTGAGTCTTGAACGGAATTAAGTACCGCTTTGGTACGAGTATGGATCCGAACACGCTCAACGACCTTCATCAAGCAATCCAAGTTCATTTGTTTAGGCTGCCATGATACCAACCATACTCTTTAACATACTTTATGTCCTGCGTATTCTTTACATCCGTCAATATTATGTCCGGCGTATACTTTACATCCGTCAACACGTATGTTAACATGGTGAAGTAGGTAATTAATGTTCATATGTTTCCGAGGATGAATTGAAGCTCAAGCACAGGTTACTAAATACAAAATACTAAATACTAAACATTTTGGGAAATTCACATTCATAATCTTGAATATCTTGACGTATCAACCCTCTAAACGGTAAACAACACTATAGTATAAGTTAATACTATATGCGACAACAAATATACAGTTCTGTAAATGTTTCAGCAGCGGGTTTTTCCCAAGTTAGCATAACGTTTACCCAATCCGTGTCTATTGTGAACAAAATAATAGAATGTTTAAGCTCAATGTTACAACAAAATACTAGTATGTTTAAGCTCAACGTTACAACAAAATACTAGTATGTTTAAGCTAAACGTTACAACAAAATACTAGTATGTTTAAGCTAAACGTTACAACAAAATACTAGTATGTTTAAGCTCAACGTTACAGTAATTTACGTGAGTAGCAGTAATAACATCATCATCCTCGAAACCCCGGCCATTATAATACTACACTAAACTCATATTTGACGGATGTAAGGAGACACAAAAGCATGGGGTACGAGGATGCAAGAGGATGTGCTAGAATAGACTATACGGGTACATGTGTACCCGACGTGCTAACTCCCCCATACCACATATTGCTAGGTCATTCTGTATAATTTTATATACTTAAAGTGGATGAGTTTCAGCACTCCCCCTAGCTGAACAAATGGTGATCTGCACAGTCATAGTTTCTCCCATACATGTTCACACAAGCATTACGAATATTTGTACAATTTACTTATCTCAGCAAGACCCGTTTGTAAAACT
>JAUTBV010101086.1:0-15911 GCA_032361325.1 Lepetodrilus fucensis | reverse complement strand
TTTGTGTGTTGAGAGAGAGAGAGAGCGAGAGAGAGAGAGAGAGAGAGAGAGAGAGAGAGAGAGAGAGAGAGAGAGAGACACTCGATGGCAAACACGCACGTGCACAACATGTACGTTCGCCACACTTTAAGTCACTTGTCAAACATAAAACCAAAGCATATGTCAAATTCAATTGTTTTATTATAAAACGGTGTAATAATTTACTCAAAACTATTTACATCTCAGGTTCTCATATAACAACAAATAGGAATGGGCTTTCTTCACTCCAGTCCTGCGTAACAACTTCTCAATTTGGTATGTATATTAAATATATACGTAATAATAAATACAGATAACAATACAGCTTGGACAATTGGCAACACATTCCAGCAAATCTGGAGCTAACGACTGTACAGTGAACATGTACAGTGAACATGTACGATGGAAGCAGAACGTTGTAACGTACATCGTAGACCAGGGTCTGTATGTATTCTCGAAATTTCGGAAGTTCGGGGACAAAAAAAATTGGTCGTAAGTACTAAGAATTTACCAACTGGTTTTCTGCTTATATCAATTTTAAATATATATTTTCTGTCTAAGAAGTTCTTAAGTTACTGAGTTTCGAGAATACCGACCCAGGGATCATATTCTCGAAACTTCGTAAGTCCTAAGAAGTTCGTAAGTAGACTTACTAAAGATTTGCCTAACTGGTTTTCCGCTTATATCGATTTTAAATAAATCTTTTCTGACTAAAAAAGTTCTTAAGTTACGGAGTTTCGAGAATACCAAGAACAATCGTAGAAGTACGTGAGTCGTAACTCCCATATAACAATAACTTGGGAGTTGCAACTCTCGTAGTTCTACCATGGAGCCCACAATCATCAACATGAAGATAATGTTACTAGATCGGTATATCACCATAAACCTACATGTATATGTCACACAGCCTATAGCGACAGCATTCATCTATTACAGATCATTGCTTATGATATCGTCACGTGACCATGTTATATACTAGTAGTCCCCATTTAAAAGGTCATCGAGGTCATCTCGGAATATTTTTCTTCTATCAATGTCCTGAGTAGGATTTATAGATAAAACTTTCCTTTTCATCAAAGTACAATCTGAGAAATAAGTTTTACTATATGTTCCAGGTGTCTGATGTTTGCTTAGGGGCATATCTGGGTCATGGTCCAATGTATTATCACATTTTCGCTGTTAGGAGGTATCTTTCTTTACACTATGGGATTCCTGCGATGTGTTGAACAGGAACGATGTTAAGGAAGAGGCCAAGAGCGTTTTGGATAGTTTACGTCTGATCTATGTGTAATCTGATCCATTGCGATCGATTATCAACTTGACCTAAATACCAGCATGGTCATCACTGAGTTCTGACCCCCCTGGGCAGTCCTCGACCTCTGCCCTATTGCATGTCGAAATTCCTAGGCATTTTTAGTGGACACGTGAACAATATAGACAACTTATGGAGTTCGGTGTTCTAAATGAAATTTACGTAATAACTACTAGGGGTTCATGGTCTAAATGAAATTAGCGTAATATATATATAGGAGTTCATGGGTTTAAATGAAATTGACGTAATATATCTAGGAGTTCATGGGTTTAAATGAAATTGACGTAAAATATCTCGGAGTTCATGGGTTTAGATGCAAGTGGCGTAATATATCTTGTAGTATACCATGTATGGCATGATACAAAGTAAAGAAATGCATAATTCAAATTGTTGAAGCAACACATGAACCATTTCCCCAATCTGCAATGCTACACTGTACAGGCGTATTGATACTCTACAGCACATCGTTCTGATATCTCACATATATCATAGTTATTGTATCTCGCTGTGAAATACAACGATGGTCTATGTATAAGATGCAGCAACAGCTACGTCAACAAGTCTTTTGAAGCGTATCGCCGCCGTTTTGAGCATAGTTCTCGTATACCAGATTCAGTACTTCGACATCCGGAGTGTTGTCCGAATCCGCAGATCCTCTCTTGCACATGGCGGAAGTCAAGAGAGGGCGCGCACCGGATCTCGATTCACGTGACTAGAACTCGCAGTTTTTACAGCTGCATAAGTCGCACTTCTCACCTCTGCCAAGCTCGCTCGCCGACGATTCTGCTTTTCCAGGAGACGGTATCCTTAAAAGTGAAGACAGATTCAATGAACTCTAATGCTGGCTTGACTGTCCACGATGAATTGGTCACCGTCTCGTAAAAGCCACAATGACCGCCTCGTTCCAAAGTCACTAGGAAGAAGTTGACGGAGGACTTAAAAATGTCATATGGAATGTTTTCTTTCACACTGATTGGATCGTCCATACTGTTAATACAAAGAACTGGAATTGAGATCTCGTCGACATCTCGCATTGGGGAGTTCTCTTCCCAGTATTCTTCGAGACTTTCGTGATTCGACAGTTTGCAATGGACTTCTTTGTCATAGTCTTTAAAACTCCACGCTTTCAGAACCGCGTCAATGTTTATCACATCGGAAAAGCTTTCCGCATATCTTCCAAGAATGTTCTTGAGATGGTACAAATACGTGAGTTCGTATACTTTGGGGATTTTGTTCATGTACACATCCTCCGAATCGTAGGTAGGCGAAACACACGTAACCGAAGCTAAAAGGGACGAAGATCCGAACTCTCCCAAATACGACATGAGTAGATCTGCGCCTGCTCCGGCCCCCAATCCCGCTATTTCCGCTTCCGGGAAGCGATTTCTGAAGGATTGGATGACACCGCGCAAATCTGAACAGTCACCGTAAGTTTGCAGTCCGACTTTTGTGAGACATGACCTTCCGTGACCTCGGCGATTGAAGACCACTGCTCGAAATCCTCGGGAGGAAAATGCATTGCAATACTGGGCCATGCTTGCTGCATCGCCGTTGAGATCGGGAACGATGACTATAACAGGTGTGGAGTTACTCATATACCGCGAAACCGCCGACCAGTCAAGGGCGACAACTCCCTCGTCGTCCATTTCAACATACTCTCTACGAAAATGCGTTCTGACGAACTTCAGCAGGAAGCCGCAGACCGTCTGCACATGCGCGTTCTGCAGCCAGAGAGGCAAGGTCATCGGACGGCGCAGCGACGTGCAACAGGAAATGACGTGTTGCGCCAAAGCGGAGTCCCGGAAGTAGAGCCGCGGGACAGACTCCTTCGGCCGGAACGCCGACTTGACGTAGACGACGGCCGTGAGGATGACGGTGTTGAGGAACGTCACGAGGACGGTGAAGGGGTAGGACAGCATGATCCAGAAGACGCTGGACATCAACATGATTGGAAGGGGATGGCGTCTGCAAGAGAAGAGACAGACAGTATAGGCATTGTTGGACATGATTAACATGAAACATCACCACGGCTAGATAAGGCTTATGCTTTGCCAACACATAATTAATAATAATAATACAAACTAAATAATTAAAAAATAATAATAATAATACAAATATCACGAAACAAAAGCAAACGAAAAAATAAAAGAAAAAAGTAAAATACAATAAAGTAAAATAAAATAAAAATAAAACAATCAGAAATTAAGAAGGAAAAACAAGACCTTAAAAGTGGCACCGAAAGAAGAACGAAAAGAAAAGAAATATATTTAAAGGACAATAATAATGTGCAAGAGATGCGACCTAATAAACCACGGTCTGTCATTTCTCTACTTTTAAAGCCAAGCATGCAGAACCGCATAACAAAATCTAATAATTTAAAACAAAGTGCCAAATTAGCTTGGACTAAATACACTGAACTAAATTGAATAGTTGCATATACACTGCTATGCGACTTGAAAGGATTATCACAGGGCCGCTTTTAAACACTCCAATACCGTATAGATTTCTTATATGTTCCCATGCACTGAAGTGCAAATTTAAGAATCAATTTTGCATTATTTCCTAATCCAGCACAACATACCTGAACATTTTAGTCAACGGCATTCAGAACCACACGAGCTCTTTTATTATTGCATCCAATATGAATAACACTTAGAGTATTTATAACAAAACCACATGTAGCTTTCCCTCGTCCAAATCGAACACAATTGGGGAGTTGTATCGACTTTTCCTTGAAACCGTTAAAAGAAACTATTCCCGCAATGTGACGTCTGAAGTTAAATCAACCTAGCACTTTTATCATCCTACGCGCATTCTGCATGAACGCTTCAAAAGTGATCGGATTGAATATATCACGGATCTTCCTTGTAACATATGTCGTTTATGTTAATAAACATACAATAAAATTTCATCCCACGCCCTCGACTTGCATAGCATCAAAGCTGCCATTTGAAATATACAGTTTAGACTCCTACACATGCATTTTATTATTACTGCTTACTTGGGACATTCGCATACGTGGCATTTCCATGAATAAAGATATGAAACCAAATGAATGCATTATCATAGTTATGAGTAGTTTACGACAGGCAGAGAAATGGTAAATATTGGTTTTAAACATGTTGAATATGCATGTCGCATTCTCTTTAGTATTATCTTGCATTTGAACATTATGACACTCTGCAGAACTGGTTTGAAAAGACAGCATAGCCAAAGAGGTGTGCCCCATTATGTGTTCTATAAACAGGAAGCAATAGGTAGTTCACTTCACCCAAATTGATTTGTTTTAGCCTGCCCACCTGTAGGAAGATGAAATTAACTTCAAGACAGGAAATGGTTATTGTATATTATATTATATATATAGAGCTTATATCACGATCTACGCCTATTTTACAAGCCCAGCCAATCCAATGACGTCAAGAACACAGTTATGGCAAAGTATGGCGCTTATACATTGAGGTCCGAGCTCAGGTGCGTGTTATTGTTGTACCAGCACCAGATGATTGTATGAGATTCATACCGAAACAAAAGCTTCCTGCTTTAACGAAACTGTATCTGTCTACTATAGCTAAGCCTGATGATTGTCGCGGAACCTGATGCCTGTCTTGTATCAGACCGTCGATAAGGGCGTTCATTCAGACACTAAAGCCAACTGTCTTACCAGTGTTAGTACATGAATGGGGGTCAGTTTATCGCGAGATATTATCCTAGATACATTCCCAAATAAGCTTAAAGTATTAACATTCTGATAACAAAGTATATCTGTGTTTATACCTATAGTACATAATAAACAATAATGAATTGCCAAAACAAGTAATAACGTATAACAATGGGAATATTGATTGATATAGATAGAAGTATGGCTGTACTACTGACTGACTTAACCGTTGGTCTGCCCAGTGAGAAACGTCACACTCTGTTTACAATCGGGTCCCCCCGCTGGATGGTTGCGGAAGTAGCTATATAGTGCATGCGTTACTATTGCCTGGAATAGACAGCCGCAGTACCAGGCAGTATAGTGCAGTAACAATAGATCTTAGCTGGTTTTATACACGCAAGCTGCTGTGTATTCGTTGAATTTATGTATTTTTGGTATACATAATTTTAGAAAGTAATTAATTAAAAAACTATGATATTCACTATTCAGCTTATTAATTACCTATCTATTTATATAGGCTACATGCTTTAGTTGCATGATACACATGCACACACGCGCGCGCGTCTACACACACACATACACACACACACACACACACACACACACACACAATAAACTGCCTAGTACCGCATGTCTCTATCTAAAATGCTCTTTTAAAATGTCAATTCCAAATGAGATATATTTCTCAAATGTATTTTCGTTGCTGCTGTAGTCAGTACTATTCTACATAAGTATATAAGTAGGCATATAACTATTTGAACATAGTCTATACAATACCTTGCATGCCAACCATCTAACCTTAAAACTGGGCCACTCATCAGATCACATATAATAAAAAGCTACCGAGTCTCAGTGAGACGAACAGTTCACAAATATGTTTTCCTACTGAAGAACACATGCTCTGCTCTATACATGATGCCAGTCACTAGTAGGCCTACTATACTTATAGATGAGAAAGCAAGTTTGTCTGCAGAAATAGAAACTAAAGACTGTATATTAAGCTAAACACTGTATGTTAATATAAAGACTGTACATATGTTAAGCTAAGACTGTACGTTAAGCTATTGTACATGTTAAGCTAAGACTATATGTTAAGCTAATCAGTGGGCCTCGAACACCCCCATGTTCATTAGCAATATTCACATTGCCCCCATGTTCAAATGAAGTTATGCACTTGAAAGTATACGAACACACCACAACTAGTACAAGCATATATAGTATATCAAAACAGTCATGCACCAACATTTAGGCTAAATGACAATACCCAAAGATCACGTGAAAATATAAAAATAATAAAATAAAAAATATTCTGCAATAGTAAACCATAATAAATTAATATTGTATAAAAATACAAAATAATGTTTACAAAATGAGTATACCTACAGCTGAGCAACGTGCAATACTAGTATACTCAAAGATGAAATGAAATGAAAATAATAAAATAAAATAAAATAAAATAAAATATTCTGCAATAGTAAAACATTATAAATGAATATTGTATAAAGATATTAAATAATGTTTGCAAAATGAATATTATACCTACAGTTGGAGAACGTGCAACTTAAATCCATATATCCAGAGAGAGATGCACAGACTGTGAACAGATTCACTGTATATCACAATTTACAGCCCACCTACCTAACTACTCGACAGTGTTGAGTGAAGATCCCGTCTCTCCAGTCTGTGCTCTGTTTAACTATCAGTTGGCTGTGACGTCAGTGGCCTGCCTCGCGCCGCGATCGCTTCGTTGCCTGCAACACATTTTAATTGAGACCGTCAGTGGCGAGGTAAGGAGCCTGAAACACTATTAGTGCAGTAACACGTATTGTATCGCACACGTCCAGGCGCTGCTAAGAGTTTGACATGTAGTTAAACAGGCGGAGAAGACAGGTACTGAGAAACCCCCTCTCGGAGGAGACAGTTGAAAAAATAAAATAGGGGGTTTGGGTATTAGCTGTCAGCATTCCAGTGAATGAAGGATAATTTTAGATCCCATTTCCTTCCAGAAACACATTTTAATGATTTAATTTTATATTTGCTTAGAGCACAACACTTCTGAAAGTAGCATTCGGTTGACACATTTTCCATTCACTTCCTCTCTAAGTTTTAAATTAGTAAATCTTAATTATAAATTCAAGATTTTATATCGTATGGCAGATTTATACATGACATTTATATAAATCAACCACTTTGGGATTTTAACTAGATCTTGTTAAGTTAGTACACGTAGTGCAATGCCCAGATTTGGTTTTATTATGCGTTCATACATATATCGCATTGATAGGACACTTTTCCTTTTCTTACGCACTGCTTTCATCTGTTATGTGAAGGATATATATATATATATATATATATATATTGTCCCTGGAAGACCACTATTGTAGCAAATACACCAATAGTTCCTTTACATTGACTCAACACTCCCAATAAATAAGCCCTACCCTAGCTTATTGAATTCATGCATAACATACAATCAATGCAAGACCTCATTAACACGTTTCAGATTAAAATGTATTGACTGAAATAGTAAAATATACATGCATACACATAGGCTTTTATCTCATACCAAGTGACTGAATAGTGAAATATACGGGCATACACACATAATTCAATATGATAAGACACGAGGTCTTATAACCCTTACAACATGCTTTTATCCCATACCAAGTGACTGAATTGTGAAATATACATGGCATACACAGGCCTCAATATGATAAGGCACGATCCTATAACCCCTTACAACAGGCTTTTATCTCACAAACATTCCAGTTCCATGCTAATATTTTATAACATGACATCTATCGAACACATCGTTATTGATATCATTAACGTACAAGCATTTTGATTAATGGCCCATCGCGGTTAACTGACAAGTGAAATCGACATAATGTCAAACGAAACAATACGCAGGGACCAGCGATTCTTATTATTCGCCGGTTTTCGTGGGTCGCTTGTTATCCTAATGAACGACTATCAATGCACATAGTATAATTAGATGCATATGGTTTTCTTATCGCGTTACTTAAAGTCGTGGTAAACATCGAAACCTGTCATGTTTGCTCGTGTGTTGATGAACAACCTGTATCAGCGGCCCAATATGCTTGGTATATGAACGAAAGCTAGCCTCGCGATCTTGTTTGTTTACAGTCGAACCGCGAAGACGGTGGAATGTGAGAAATTATCCAAGTGCAACTTGCCCTTAAACAGGAAGAAGTTACCTGGAAAAAAAACTACGAGCTAATTGCTCCATGTCAACATTAAATATCACTGAATTATTCGACAGAAATCACAGCTCATTCAAGTAGGGCCTATACTGAATGCGTTGTATGCATCGGTGGCTATATATATATAATGCTGGTTTTTATGTGATGTTATGATCGTTGTAATGGTAATAATCATGTAGGTTTGTAAAGAGCAGATGTCCTATGAAAAATGCTTATTCAATGGGGATTTCCCCTCTTTCTTCCCTCATCACGTCACGTGAATGATGACATTGCATATCTTTGACATTGTGTACAATTACGTATCTTTATCTACTGCCTGGCTTCCTCTATTTCATACCTTCTTTGTGTCTCTTCTTATTATCTACCTTCCTTCTCTTAATCTTGACTACATATACATTTGCATATATAAGTATATATAACCTCCCTCTTTCTCTCCCTTCCCACCTCTCTCTCTCTCTCTCCTTTCTCTCTCCCCCTCCCCTCTCTCTCTACCTCTCTCTCTCCTTTCTCTCTATCATTTCTTTCTCCATCTCTCTCCTTTCTCTCTCTCTCTCCTTTCTCTCTTTCTTTCTTTCTCCCTCTCTCTCCTTTCTCTCCCTCTCTCTCCCTCTCTCCCCCTCTCTCTCTCTCTCTCTCTCCTTTCTCTCTTATTTCCGTATCTCTTCCTTTCTCTGTCACTCACTTTCGTCCTCCCCTTCTCTATCTCTCTCTCTCTCTCACACACACATACACATATACACACACAAACACAACATGCACACACACACACACACATATACACACGCACGCACACACACATACATATACACCCACACATACATACACACATACACACACACACACATGCACACACACACACACATACATACACAAACACACACACACACACATACACACACACACACACACACACACACACACACACACCATGCACACAGAGTGTTGCAGAAGCGGTACTCTCACCTTCCAATCACACTAATTGCACCCAGTATCACTTCCTGAAACTTTAGTTCAGCTGCATGTGTAACTATTATGACTAAGTAACCCAATTCATCCATGAACTTACATTAGTAAACATGCGCACAAAGCGTACTCTAATTGGACAACTTAATTGTTAGTAAATAACAACCTTTCGACAACTTCTTTTTACGTTTCAAATAATTATATTACATTAATTTATAATTATTTAACTATATAACGCACACTTATTTTAGTAAACTACTTTTATTATTATTTTATACATTTTATTTCAAACTATTTAATTAAAAAAATAGTTTGTTTATGTTGAGGACACCATCAACATATTCTTGTCCTTCTTTGACCTCTAAACATACAACCCAGTCATGCCTTTGGTACAAAGTCCATCCCAGTGTTAAGCCTAAACATTACGTTTCCGATGCTCATCACTGCACACTAAATTTGCCATTTATAAATATCCACAACACATAACAATCATCAAACCCTACGGTATAACCCGATACTAAATAAAGTAAACTTTTATTCAACGTATACATAGCTATTTGGTCATATTAACGTATATCCTAGTTGGTACATTCAAATCCTATGGGATAACCCGATACTAAATAAAGTAAATTTGTATTCAACTTATAACCCTAGTTGGTCATTTTAACGTATACCCTAGTTGGTACATTAAAACCCCACGGGATAACCCGATACTAAATAAAGTAAACTTGTATTCAACTTATAACCATACAGTTGGTCATTTTAACGTACTATACCCTAGTTGGTACATGCAAACCCTACGGGATAACCCAATACTAAATAAAGTAAACTTGTATTCAACATATACATAGCTATTTAGTCATATTATCGTATACCCTAGTTGATACATTCAAACCCTACGGGATAACCCGATACTAAATAAAGTAAACTTGTATTCAACTTATAACCCTAGTTGGTCATTTTAACGTATACCCTAGTTGGTACATTAAAATCCTACGGAATAATCCGATACTAAATAAAATAAACTTTTATTCAACTTGTACCCTATAGTTGGTCATTTTAACGTATACCCTAGTTGGTATATTCAAACCCTACGGGATAACCCGATACTAAATAAAGTAAAATATTATTCAACTTGTACCCTAGTTGGTCATTTTAACCTATTAGCTATTTGGTCATATTAACGTATACACTAGTTGATACATTCAAAGCCTACGGGATAACCCGATACTAAATAAAGTACATTTTTATTGACGGGAGGATCACGTTTTAAAGTGTTAAATGCCGCCGATAATTATAATCTGAGGGCGAATATAATTGTCGTGACTCGATGTTGGAATTCCAAGTATAAAGTTCTTATCCTATGATCCGCTCTGCATCGGTGACGGTTTTCAGCGGGTAATACGTACGTAACGCTTAGGAAGGTCGTCAGAGTATCATAGTCTACGGCCTAGTCTTAGTCCCACGTTTATCGATTCCCTGTTGCTAGCCACTAATGTTACACACACATATTTGAGTTAACTTATTAAGGACAAATGCCATCACTTCCATAACACACGATCTGAGTACGACGTATTGAATACGCATTGTTCGCGATACACGACAGTAATTATAAGTCGGGGTAACGTTATTTTGAGAGTACGCATACGGCCTATGTATACATATCTGGTACGTATTTAACCCTCTCCATACTGTATTAGGCATATATCCTACTCTCTATGGCATCTCCGGTTGCCACCACCATGGAGGGTTAACCCTCTCCCTGCTGGATTAGGCATATAATAGTACTCTCTATGGCATATCTGGTTGCTTCCCAACATGGAGGGTTAACCCTCTCCCTGCTGGATTAGGCATATATACTACTCTCTAGGGCATCTCTGGTTGCCTCCCAACATGGAGGGTTAACCATCTCCCTGCTGGATTAGATAAAAACTACTCTCTAGGGCATCTCTGGTTGCCTCCACCATGGAGGGTTAACCTCTCTCTGCTGGATTAGACAAAAACACTTCTCATTAAGGCATCTCCGGTTGCCTTCAGCATGGAGAGGGTTAAGAGTATCACCATTGTTAGCAATGTAGCATGAATCCGATTTCCTAAAAGATAAAATTTGAATAACCTATTCTCTGTAAGTTATACACTCCTACCAATGAACACTCATCTATCATAGACATAGTGTCATAGTTTTCATTGTGACATTATATCATATTTTCTTTAAAAATCTGCACCATGACAATATGATAATAAATACAATATTTTGACACTTAATCCCGGTAATCTGATTAGCTCACGTGACCAACAATAATATATTCCAACAAAACCATAAACATTTAAATTTTATTTTTTATTTTTATAATTTTATAAAATGACAACACTACGACTACAAGCCAAGTGGTCTGGAAATCAATTTCAATCTTGCCACGCGATTTCGTTTTTCTTCCGATGTAGCAAGAACCGCTAGAAGACGCCCCCTTTCATCGATATTAATCAATTGTTATGGAAAGGATTACGCTCGTTGGTTCCAGTTGGTTACGTACATGACCCAAGGACGTCCTATTGACGTCATGGCGTTGTAACCGTGGTACGAATAGACCAGTAAAAAAAGCTAGAATATTCCAGAGACCACGCAGAATGAAATTGCACCGTCGTGGTCTTCCTCCTTGGGTAATTAGCTTCTTCTGGGCAATTTCTGCTTCTGCTGATGCATCGACGTCATCGTTAACCTGATTGTCCAGGCATTACGATGCTCAGTGTGGTGAAGTAACGTAGATTACTATCCCGTGGCCGATGTAACAGCAAACATACTACATCTTCCTATTACCGAGAAATGAGATACACCTGGCATACATTACAAAAAAAGTGCAACGAAGCATGGTCCAGTACCCACGACAAATCAAATGAGAGCCATCCTGTTTCATTACAATGGATGCCCTGGGAACCAGGATGTAAAATTCAAATTAGCATTTCCTCGAAAAGAACACTCCTCGAAGTCTGTTTAATCTTGGACCAAAGAAAACGTCACACTACGCAACTTTTTCGGTGTACGGTATTTGAATCTGCATAACCAATTAACTTTCAGATATTTTTTAAGGTCAATTGTAATTCTGATATACCATCCCTAGTACAAGGTCTATTATTTGCATCACACCAGTGAGATGCCATTTAAAAAAAGCAACGATAAGAATCTGGATACTACCGGCATATAATTAGCATGATTATATATATTGTATGTGCTTTTTTGTTGTTGTTTTGTTTTAATTGATAATTATTTCTATGCTTTATTATGAAGTAAATGTTGGAAGATCCATCGATATTAATTACTATTTATATTAATTACTATTTACATAATACATATAGAGAGCGACAAAGACAATATACACTCATACATGAATAGCAATTTACAATGTGCACCGCTCGTGACTCTATCACTATTCATTTCACTGGTCTGTAAACTAATACGCTAACCACGTCATTCCTATGTCAGATTTAGATTCGGTAATTGTTCCTCCAATCGATAAATCTATAGTTGTGCATGATATAATGAAACGTTGCAACTGACACGGTGATGAAATAAGCATGTGGGATCTTTTTAAAAACAGGAAATGAGAATGATTCTTGACGTCACGAAATCCTTAGAAGACAGAAGAACCAGGGAATGATTCTTGAGCCAAAAGAATACCCAAGATAATAGTTTTTTTTCTCTCTCTCTCTCCGAATCTCGATCGCAACCTTGAGTTAAAACGCTCAGTAGGAAGAAAGAGTTTCGTTTCATCAAGACACACACGTTCGTCTCTTGTGAAATGGGGAAATTGAAATGTCCGATGGCGTTGCAACGAAGGCAACATGGCTCTCTCCAATCCGGATCAATGCCCGTTTAACCTCTGTTGACGTCATTCCCGAAGAGGAATCTGATTCTCTTAAAATGGTTGAAGTGTTGTAGATGTTTGCTGATATGTGATGTCGTGTATTTATTTACTCATCTCGTCCGAGGCATTCGCTCGTTCTTGCATCCGCGGCTGGAGCACGGAGCTATGACGTCACCAGGAATGCGGCGAACGGGCCCGTTACCTAGCTGTCTAGAGCCCAAAAGACAATATTTGTACACTTAGTCATTCCGGCTAAGATGCTCAACGAGGAAATCAGACTGTATTTATCTTCACGACTGATCATGTACTTTATATAGATGATGAAGTGCCGTGTATTCTTAAAGACGACGTTTAAGAAAACTATTTCTTTTCCTGATTTTTCTTTGATATCAAAGTTAAAGTCTGGCGTGCATGCTGATGAATGGATTTGATGATAGGTGCATTTTCGTTTGATCGTTTAAAACCTACACGCCTATGGTGTACATAATATATGTAAAGTTTATATTTGAGACACATTTTCATTTTGCTTTTGAAGTTTATAAAACGAGGCGTTCGCCACTCACTATGAGAGTGCTGTCTTTAATTGTTCTATGTATATATAGGCCTACAGTATTTAATAGGACATGTATTTGCTATGTCGACCATCTGGTATTTTTCAGTTGTATTGACCATGCATTGTTTTCCCATGTTAACACACCAGTACAGCTTATTTTCAAAATTGAAAGACCGATAAATGGTTTCGATGCATACTAGTATTTGATATACATTTATGTTTTCCGAATTAATCTTTGGAGGTTTTTACAATGTGAGAAACTGATATACGAATGTATACTTTAATATGAAAACTGATGAATGCTTTTCCGTTATTTTTCTTGTTTTATATTTTCTTTTCACCAATATGTCTAATAAGCATTTTGTCAGAAGATATGCACTAACGAATAGCCTACAAGTCGGTTAATGATATCCATATAAGAATTCGTTGTCCATTTTTCGCATACCATTACCCACATTCCTCCATTCCTCTAATAAGCTAAATAACTGGGTTCTGTACATACAGATAACGACCCGCGCAGCGAAACACATACACATTACGTGTCAACGGCAGAACTGCAATAAGGTACCAACCGTCACCAAGCAGTTGTTGTGACTATACATGTCATTCTGTCAATCACACGGCCCGACGAGACATATACACAGTGCCTTGTTATGTACATTGTGAGATGTCAATACGCGCATGGTCAATCAACTCTCACTTGAATGACCCACATGTACGTATGTGGGTCAAATTATGTCACTTCCGTTTTCGGTAGGTAGATAGCATTGTATTGCAACCTAAGGATATAGGAATGACCGAATCCGGTTAATAGCGTATATTATTGATATAGGCATCTATTTTCGTAAAATGAATGGGGATTGATTTGACCGAATATGATCTGATAACCTATAATTCTTTGACAATTATACCTAACAATATCCACCATCTTGAAGGGCAGTTTGCACGTAGGTCTACTGCCAAAATCGTCTTACTTTGTTTCGTATTGACATGCTTTTTCATGCTTATCTTGTAGATCTAAATTAATTAATATCTACGTTGTAATATATCATTGTAATTTGTAGTCGCAGCGTAATCGTGAATATATTCCCCCTACAACGTACTAATTCCCCTATATCGATGTTTTTTACTTTTACTTTCTTTAACATTTCAATTGAGGATGTTACACTAAACGCTACTAACACAATATTAATACAATAAGAATTAGTTGCATAATTAATCTATTTTAGGTTTTATTGCAAATATATCTGGTAGACGATACATGCAATCATAAAAATCCTATGTAATGTATATTATCTGATTATTGCTGACGTTATTAAGAACATGCATCAATGTACCATATGCTATTGATTAATTTTTTTAAAATTATTTTTAATTTCCGAAAGCATTTCGTGTAATACATTTTCATTCATAACCGACAATCATAATCAATTATGCTGTATGGCTATATACTTATCCGGCGGATTAAGGACACCACGATTCTAACTTCCCTTAGGGTTGTGTCAACATCCGTTCATGGATCGCCCGTTAAGATGTCTCCCGCCAGTTCATCCTCACCTCACAAACATGAATTAAGCCATTCACCACCTGACTGTTCACGCCTAGTAGCCTATCGTTGACATGTGTTAGAATACGTAGTACAATCGCCGCGAACCCGAATGTTCAGAATGTTCTGCAACTATTGTAAATTTATCTAAATATGTGTTTCATGCATTCAAGATGGATAAGTCTGTTCATGTGTAGTGCATACATATTTACCGTTACTCGATATGCATGTGTATGTCTACATCTGCTCTACTACAATTCTTGTATGGTTTCTACTTTGTTACATATATTGTAATATCCTGTGACCTTTGAATTTGAATAAATAAACTCATTCATTCAAATGTCACCGCGAATCATTGTTATATACGTCTCGCATAATCTCGTCCACTGATTACTTACTATACGGTTTTTAAAAATAAAAACAAAATTGGGGTTTAGAGACACTTTCAAGATTCTTACACTTATATCACAGCTTGTCAGTTTATGGCAGGAGAAAACCTGCAACATCCGTAGCGCTGAAGGTTGCAGAAAACCTGCGAGCACCTGTTATCGGTATTGGCCTATATACTGGCAGATCCGGTCTTCGTTGATATCTCTAGCATAGTAGTTTCATTTGATATTTGTATATAGAGATGTTGTTATTTGAATATGATCTTGAGAAAATATGATCGTTAGAATATCTACCAACTGAAACGCCTGAAATGTTTACATGAATAATTCTTACGACCAATTAAACCACGGATACCGTTCGGGGGGGGGGGGGGGGGGGGGTATT
>JAUTBV010101074.1:0-33024 GCA_032361325.1 Lepetodrilus fucensis | reverse complement strand
TACGCAAATTAAAGTAAAGCCCCAATTAAGTGTAACGAATGTAAGTATTCCAAATTATATGTCCTCTTATTATTGTTGTCGTCTTGTTAGTCTATTTGAATTATGCTCTTGTTATTGACTTGTCATGTGTTAATTAATTACCTATTATTCACAGGAGGTATAAATTACTATTGCATTAAAAGAAATACATCCCAAAATACTGGTCCGTCAATTTGGGAAGATCGTGAAATCTAGTATTAGATATGCCAGGACAATTGTAAACCAGACGTCCTGTATATTATACCCGCTTTCAAGCGGTATTTAAATCTTGGAGATAATAACAAGCCTATTCTGGCAGTGTTTGATCAGAATATGCAGCGAGGTTTTCGTTGACCGGATCCCATGTTGTTGGATCTCACGCCACTGGCCCTTTGAGCTTCAGCCCCCGACTCCAGTAAAACGACTTCAAGGGAAGTATTGGCATGCCACGTGATTATATGCGCTATAATCTTGCTCACGGATGAATTGCCCATGGCCTTGCAGAATTGGTGGCTAAAAAAATTGGACAGGCGATAGAGGCGAGGAATATGGATTACTTCTCGCGTACCTACATCATAGATTGATCTACACTCGTGTGCGTCCGCCGGTAGCACTTGTTTTGTATGCCATTGTTTTTTCTTAGTCTATTGATCAACGCTCTTTGCGCTATGAAATCGAATTTCTGGTCTTTATCGTGTTTATGTCGCTATGTTCATGTTTGGGCCTGATGTTGAAGAACAGAGCCGTATTTCCTTGTTCCTAGGTTAGGAAATAGACGCCGGTCCTGCAAGTCTTGTGTGTTTTACCTAGCTAGCACTGATCGATCACATCCTCAATAATGACATCAAACGATGGCGAAGAAAGGCGGCAACCGTCTCGCTCCAAGTCCTACCAATATGGCGGATGTTGATAGTCGTCAAATAGAGAATTTTAATGAGTTTAGCGTTATTGGGTGCTGATCTGTATCGACTGGCTACGCAGGACTAAAGACCACGGTCGAAGCTCGTCTCGCGGTTCTTCTCGCGGCACAGACCCGTCACCTGCTCTCGCTGGAGGAATAAGACCTGCGTTTACATGAAAAACGTTGGGGACGAACCGGTTGTCATGGCAACCATATTGTAGGGAATATCGACGACGTTGTCTTTGGAGTTGTTCAAGGGGGATTTGATGAATCCTAGTCATGGCGTGTACTAATGCGTTGAAACCCTGTACTCTTGATTCCGCCCGTGCGACATAGACAACATCTAGTACAGAACAGCGCCCACAGTCCATGCATTGTGCAAGTGCTCATCAGACGTTGCAATCCGAGACGTGTCTTCATATCTTGATATTTTATTACTGTAGTAAATAATTCATATGCAGATTATTTCGTTCGTGCCACGTGCGCTGATCCGTCTTCCTCGACATCAATAAGATGTGCACGGTGATGTGCACATGAGCGCGGAATGCACTCTGTTCCAACTAGAACACGTGATATAGTATTTACCTATTGTAATAATGACTTTTGGAATACTTGGAATTGCACATATTTAAACATGTCAATGAACATCTAGGTCTAGGTCTAGGCCTACAGAATAATATGCCTGTTTTCATGTGATCGTAGTTAGTAAGGATAACATGTTAGAGAAGACGTTTCTCGTGAGAGTTGTACAAAAAAAATGACAACGGGGTATAATTGCATTTACTGAGTGTGAAATATAAATGGTCAATCCTAAATGAACTCCATCACCTCCTCATGGGGAATTGTAGTGCGTAATGCCGTTACTGTTTGTGTAAAAAAGCGCAAAATTCTAGTTAATTTCGTGTGTAACTCGTTTACATTTTCTCCTTCTATGCCGACAGCACAATGAGCCCCTACTGTGGCTGAGAATCACAGACCCGCAGTGACAGTTTTAAGATTCAGTACCGCAGCAAATAAATGAACAGCGAAGAATTAGGGCAATTTGCATTTCGTTACAAATCCCTATAATTTGCCTCGCCGTTTCCCGCCACAATTGTCAAATATGAAACTGGCAATGGTATTGTCTGTCACAGCGTGTCATTGTGCGTCTTAACCTTCTTGTACCAGCTGTCATCCTCTCTGGACACGACAGTGACATCGTCTGCAGCCTCCAGCCCTCTGACATGCTAGAATATTTCTAAATTTCCATTAATTAAACGATCCAGTGGCATAGTTTCTTTGAGATGAGAAAACTCCAGATGACCCGAGGGTAGAATGTCTTTCTGCGGGAAAGAAGGGGTCTGAGCACGGGAGCTAGATGCTGCCCACTGCGCTGGTGGCGATTCTAATAACGTCCACGTTCACAGCAGATGTGCTCGAATTAATTGGGCACGTTGATGTCGCCAAGGTCGACTGGAGGTCGCCATTATGTGTGTCGCCATGTCTGTCTCTATCTCCGTCCGTCCGTCACTGTCTGCCCTTCTATTGGTAACCTCAATGTAGAGATCGCCATTTGTTTTGGAACACCAGACGTTCAAAGCAATCGATGATCCTTTCAATGTTTCATAACAAGAAGGGACCCCATATTTCAAACAATGTATCGTCATTCGAATAGCCACACTGACTCGAGAAGTATGTATATTTTGAATATCATTGCGTCTTTCTGCATATTCGAGTGGACTGTTCACACCGATTTGGACAGTGATCTGTTGCAGTAATTGCGTGGTGATGTTTGACGACAGGTTGGAGAAGCCCGTGCATTGCGTGCACGGTCCAGAGGGAGTACTGTACCACTAACCTCCATTACAGTGAAACTGATAGTCCAGCAACTCCGTGAACTTAGTACATCCAGGCATCTGCAGGCAGACGTGGATACCTCGTATTGTATTACCTGTATTGGTTATGTATGACTGATTGATTGGAAGACTTGTCGTATACACGTGTTGAATATACGCCAGTCCACGTACACCACTATCGGACAGATACGTGTACTACGTTCAAGACGATGCCTCGTTGTACATGGGCATCGTGGCCTGTAACTGCAAACAGGCTTAGATCCGACACTGCTATGTGACTGACTAATTAAGGTTATACTGTTGATAAACAATATCAAATCAACAACGGACTTAGGTCAGCAAATTGTCCTTAATTCTGACTATGTTTGTAGTCTTCATCAAGTCTGATTTTCGTGCAGGCGTTACTTTTGGATCTATATGAGAAATTGCCAGTTCACTATAGTTAATGCCGTGTAATGTGTTCGTTGATTCCAGTTGAAGTTACAACATATTTATATAACTCATACTAAACGTTGTCCTTCCCGATACATTTATATTTAAAAAGTATTAATAATCCTATATCGTCATTAATATCATTTGTGTGTACATTGTCAGTTTTGCCGCTAGGAAGCAATTCATAATCATTAATCATGAATCTTGTAATCTGTTTATTGTTGAGAATCGGCCATGAGTAATTTAACGTCACCACGTGCGACATCCTCTGTCTTGAGAGACGTCGATATTTCCTGGCTGCATGTCCCCCTAGCGAGTGTCCCCTGCATGTCTCTTCAACTGGGGCCTAGGGGTGCCGGAACGTGCCCCCCTCGTACAGGGTTACCCTCTCAACCACTTCCTTCTTTCATTTCTACATTGTTGAAAATTCTCTAAATAAAATCGTCCTTTGGTACAAAGAATTTTCAGTGGCATGAATCATCTCGACCATTGGATTTGATGTGAAAAATCTCACGTGTGTGTCGCGCGCTCTTTGTCTTGTCGCGAGCAGCTCGGAAGAGTGACATCAATTTGTGATAATCACGGTCCAATTTCCGCGAGTTGGAATTCAAGAGCCTTGATACGATAGACCAGCCGGAAAATAAAGCTTTCATTTTTGGCCAGAGGTAAAAGAGGGACGAACTATTCGCTCCCGAGCAGCTGTTTTCCAGATAACACGTGACTATTGCCATCCACAACTCCAGGGACGACAGAAAAACGTGACAGCATCATGAAGATACATTGAATCGAAAAAAAGGCCAGACCAAATATGGCTTCTTAGATTTAATACAGTTAATGGGACATGCCAGTAAAAAGTGGCAGCGATTTAACCTATTTTGTGTTCAGTTATTCCGGCGGCATAAGAAACCAGCACTTGTGTTATAGACTCGGTCTAAGCAGATAAATAGATTATATAGAGGGGCCTTGTGTGGTAGGATACACCAGTACCACAGAATAAATATATGCTACTTTCTTCTCGACTGATAATTAGTTTTACCATCTCATCATTTCTTCCTAATGAATATTCATGAAGAGGAATGGCTGGCTTTCCAGATAATTTGTCGCCTACTTAGCACCTCGTTATAAATGACGAGATTACGGGCGCTAGCGATTCATCAGTGACACTAGACGGATGCCAGCTTGACTCATTTAATGACGCTATGATCCGGGTAGCCATTGATACGGCGTCACGTGACATCATGGTGAAACCGGAAGTCTATCTGCCCCGAGTCAAACTGTTTCCGCAAAGTAATATCGTGGACTATGAGATGGAACGGTATCACGTGCCCAAAGCAAATAACACACAGTGTCCCCGTACCGAGAATAGTTGTCATGAGCTGGGGATTACTGGAAGATAAATATTTACATTCTGTAATCTATCGGCAAACCAGTTTTATTACTTCTAATATTCAGTGAGCATTGATATTCCCACTGCGCTCAATGTATTCATCTTTTCTTTTTCAAACACAATTTTTACTGCTTTCACCGATTTAATTTGTACTTTTCGATTTAAATAGATTCTAAATTCTACTCACTGAAGTTATTTTAATCAGTATAGATAGAGATATATGCACTGATTGTATTAACATGTGTTCTCTACCACGCTCAGCATAACGATTATTAATGACCCCACGCAGTGGCATATACGTATACACACTGTGGTATCGGTAACAAATTAGCATTGATGACAATAAACAGGATTAACGGTTTTCATCTCCGTTGGAACATACTGAGATTTCGCAATTGTTTATCTGATCATTAGCTCATCTGGCAACACGTGAAGCATCTGTAAAGCACCGTCCTGTCATAACACAGAGTCGCATTGAGTATCCCTCCCAATCTCCAGTCGTCAATTATTCCATTATAGGCTTTCATCCCGTCCAGATTCCGTGTAGCAGCCTCGTAGCAGTTGTTTTTCTCCATTTGCTATGCATGTAAATGTTACATTGCGTATCGATTCGTGCCCAGCACACGTTTGTGATAATGCTTAGACTGGCAAATTGCTTCTAGGATGGCAGGAATAATGGAGAATAACTAAGAATGCTTCTACCTGTATGCTCCTACTGAATACTGCCTCTAGAATTCCTTGTCAATTCACGTATAGTCGGTGTGTTATTTGATATCACTACCTGTCAACACATATGATATACGCACGGATGTTTCTCAGTATCGATTGCCATGCTAGTATTAATAACTATTACATCAGTGCCGGGGTGATAACTATCATATCTTGTGAACTACAGGTATGGACATTCAATCACAGTGTGTACGTGTGTAATCGTAGTGATTCATTATCTCATCTCATTACGTCAGAAGGTGCGCGCGCTGTGCATGTGCTGAAGTATATGTCTGGATTAACACGAGACTCTCGGATGAAAGACGCGAGCCTTGGGTGATGGACAGCTCAGCTAGTAGAACGCGCATTGTTGTCAGACAACAAAACCAGTTTCATCTATTTTTATGAGAAAAGATCCTAAAAATATCACATCACAATTTCACATTGAGAAGCTTCCATGTGCTATTGTTCTTTTCTCTCTCCATGGGAACCAGTGCAAGAAATCTCCCGCGACCTAATTGGGGTCGTTCGCAACAAATCTGAGTTCCCTTGGGCTGGCTGATTATCGAGTTGGGGCCACGCAGGGGTTGCTTTGACGGACAGAAATCGATTTGTAGGCTTTGTGTCCATGTTCTCACATCTGACACCACAACCCTGGCAGAGCCCCGGGAAGCCCGTACACGGGCCCATCCAAACCCATCCAAACCCATCCAAACCCATCCAAACCCATCAGAGCCCGACCTACTCATCTCGCTCCCTGTCTAGAACCCCATTCTCAATCCGCATCAACCTGTTTGATTAATTCATTGCCGTCGGTAAATTTCGACGGCCTCTATCCGTCAGTCAACAATAGTACATGTAACTAATCAGGCAGATGTACCTACAGTCCCACGAGTCGAGGAGAAGCAGAACTGCAAGAGCTCCTGGAATTCTCCCCAAGTCTGAAGTCTCCCATTGAAAGCAGGCCCACAGGAAGTAAACACCGCCACTAACACAGTACATCCAAGGAGTCCGTCGACCTCAGATAATAGGCAATCTTTATGGTTATTCAATATCTCCCTCAATGGAAGTAATGATTGAGAAGTCAGAGACTGTGCACGGGGAATAGGCGGTCATAGACGCAGCTATACACTTCGTGAGCAGCTAGATATAGGAGAGATTTATGAGCATTGGAAATAGCAGCTCCAGCTATTCCCTATAGTGTTTTATCTGGCTGTGTAGTGTTATATGGTACGGTGGTGTTATATTCGGTAGTGTAGTGTGATATTATGTTGTTGTGTTATCTATGGTAATGTAGTGCTATCTGATATTGTAGTCCGAGTATTCTGCACATAATGTATCATATTTGTATTTGCCATGCAAATCTTAGACTGATTGAAATAGTTCAGCAACCTAACTGATCATTTCTGTCTCTGCTTTCATGTTCTTCAATTTGTATCTGCAATACACAGTTTCCACAGGAGCTGTATCATTTTACCGACGTCACGTCTATTTATGATGCTGATATGAGCCCTCACCTGTTATGTAATACGTGGTGATGGGCTGTCACGTGTTAAGTGTCGTAGAACTATGCCTATGAGAAGGTAGAGGTTACTGACAGGCGTATCTGTCAAGCGAACGAAGTAGATGTTGAGATCATGGGCGCATCTGTGCAACGGTCACTCGACATAGGACTGACCACGTACTGGGGCAGACAGTGACGTCATCAATACCGGAAATGTCCGGCCCGGGCTTGAACTGGAAAGGAACAGTTGCTATGCATCATGGTGTAATCAAACCGTTAGTGCATTCCCTGAAGACGAACGAGGACCTTCAAATAGGTTAATGCTTACACCGTTTTAATGAGGTTGGCTCTGTAAATCAGTAAGTCACCTTGAGCTAAAGTCGGTTGTACCCGCATGGTCTCATTTCGTCACGCGATGTCAAATATTCGTTGCCCAGTGGCATCGTCGTCACTAGCACTTCATTACTGGTCTGTCGACCACAAGACGTTCAAATTGTACAAGCGGAATGGGACAGTTCTCTCAGACCCAAACTGTCATTCGTAGCACCCCCAACAATGCTCTTGGGACGAACTACTCGGACCCAAACTGTCACTGCCAGCACCCCCTACATCTCCTGGGATCGTCCACTCCTTACCAGTTGTCATTAACGTGACCCCTCAGGACCCTAGTCCAGAAACATCCCAGACTGTTCCTGACATGCTTTCCTGATTTGTAATTACATCCCCTGCTCTCCTCTGGGGGCGCTCCCTGTGGCCACTCCGCAAAACTCATTACCACCTACAACAATGGATAAAGGTTCGACTAAATTTAATTGTTTTGTAAAACCAGACCCACTCTTGTAGAACCCTGAGAGCACTGGGGAAAGAGGAACCATAATGAAGTCTTGAGATTCGCACCCCCAGGGCTAGAGGCTTCGAGTCTGCAGGGGAAGAGGCAAGATGAAGATCTTTACATTAAGAAATAGGAACAGGCCTTCACGGGACCAGCCTAACTTAATCAAATTGTTATTCTGCATCAGAGAAGATTAAGCTAAGTGATGTCTACATCTTATCATGTTCTTCGTGTTTTATTTAAAGAGCTGTCTTGACAAAATCAATACCAAACAAATGATGTAGTTGGAATGTAAACCTCAATGCCGGTGTATATAATGCATTGCGTCATTCAGTTCAGTAGAAAAATACAGATATCACCTTTCATGTAATACTAACAAATAATAGGTACAGTGGAGTGTGCTTATCTTGTCAATATTGCCAAGAGATAGAGGTAGACAGGTCAGAGTCCATCAGGATTCCCTGACAAGGGACATTCAGGATGTTATTGCTTCAAGCCGAGATAGGTAGTTAATGCTATACCGGAAATTAACTTAGAATAATTTATACATAGCGGTGGTGTATTACGGCAGGTAGAATGATGTACGGAGAATGTCTCCCAAGGTGAGGACTCAGTTAAAGAATATAGGACTGTGTCATACACCATCAGTGTCAACGCCGCGATAGCATAGTACCAAGCAGCGAGTTAGTACCTAGGACCCAGTTCCTAACGCGATCGTTTACCCGGCAAAACATTGAGGAAATTCCACAATTACCTAACTGAATCAGGACGTCGAGTGACAGGCATTGCTTTGATGACGACGAAGGCTGCACGCAACTTGTGCCCATTGGAATTCTGGGTATTCCTGCTGTAGAATGTTGCGTGACATGTACAAGCAGTGACGCCAGACAATTAGTACATGCTCCAGAAAGATGGCCTCCTTATCAAATCATTCACAAAACGGACTGATTCAATTCAAGCTGTAGCATCGAATTAGACTAATAGAAAAGTAATAATTGTCTTGCAACAAGCAGAGAGTAGCATTTGTAGTGACTCCGTCAAGGGCTGAGCTGCGTGAGTCCTATGACTGTCAGACAATTGAAACTATACCAGAACCGGAGGATTTATTCTTAAATCCATGTTCTATCTCTCATCATATTTCTCTGTCATTCATCCAGACTCGTAGCATTACAGAGGTACAGCAACACTGACAGTTACATGGTTAGCCATACCCATCTCCAGTAGGAAGAGTTCTAGCTGCCACTTAATCCCCATTCCAATTCCAATATATTTGTTCTGTCGATGATCTGTGTGTTTACCTTAGCCGACTGCAGTAAGCGATGCCGGTGTTTGTTCGGAGACTGCGAACAGTTGATGCCGTAGTGTAGAGGATAAAAGGACTGCTGATATTAGACGGGTCCCGTCATTCACGTTAGCCGTGCGTCTATTGATGGAGGATGGTAACGTTCAACACATTCTGCTCGATGATGGACTGCTGTCGGTGTGTTTGTTCCCGTGTATGTGGAGTACTTGCGTATGTAACGGACGTTTAGCCTCACAGTTAGGACGTCTGATGATGCTCTTACGTGTGGGATTTCAAAGCTTTTTTTTTTTTACCACATCCAGTAAAGATGTAGATTTAGCCATTCGCTGGAGAATTCCAATAAATGTCGGATGTGTTGACGTATAAGAATCGGAATTTGTTGTCACGATATGTGGATTCATTTACGGGATAGCGTTCGCTCCACATTATGATTTTTGATGATTGAACGAACCCAGGTTCCAACCATTCATTGGTTATTGTCTATTAAGTATTTCCATGATGTATGCAACGAGTCATTGCACTAAAGTAAGTAATGAACAACATATCATAATAGTCTATTTTGGCGGCCACATTTTAAGCTCCTAATGTAACGGTAATCTTACGGTGCATCCACTGGGATCAACTTGATGTCTAATAATGTTATTTACAGAAATACATGTCTAAAATATATGGGTTACATTTGTGGGAGACTTATCGTGCCAACTTTCTGTAAAGTGCAGTGTCAGATAACTATTGGAAGAATCAGCATTGTGTGACGTCGGTATTCTGGAAATTGAATAATTGTTTCTTATGGTTTCTTTGAAGACATGATTCCAATAATGTTCACGTGTATTTTTCATACTAGTATGTCCGATAAACTTAATATTGTGATTCGACTAATTCTCAATGTGGAAGTTATAAGCAACAGTTTGACAACGAAACCTATTTGAACTTCATCCTGGATTCGTACAGATGAACATTAACATTGTATTGTAGGTTTTTTCCAAGAGTATTTATATTATTTTACTAGGTTAGTTAGCTACATGCCTATCGATTATTTTTATATTGAGCTGTTTAGGATTGTAATGTATTCCCATATTACATTTTCTTCATCAGCATTTCCTATGCTAATTGACGTTCATCGTATTTGCATCTGTAATGACTGTTCCTTCAATACGATATCACATTCCAGACTATCAGGAATTGATTGAATAGCACCAGTAGTATCTCAAATCACCAGGTGGCTTGGGAAAATGAGGGGCTATTATGCTAGTCCGGAACCACGACATAGTTTGAACAAGTTATTACAAGTTTTCATTTCCATAATAAATGTTGAATCACGACATCAATCAGTGTTGTCGGACATTCGGACGTCGATAAATGTGCCCATATGCAATCTGGTGTGAATAATTCTTTAATTCGACCCGTGTTCAGATTTTAAGACATGTTGTTCCATCCCGTGATGCAACGTGTGCTAATGACACTAGGGCGCCCCCTGCCTGGCAACGCCCTCTGTCCACACACGGCCAGACAAGGGGAGACAATGGCTGTATTCTAGGCTGATTAATTTCAAGCAAATTTAGCAACCCAAAGTCGATTACAGCTGCCCACGAGTTTGAACTCACCAGGATTTTCATTAACTTTCACACAAAGACGAAAATATTAATGGCTTTGTCAAAAACCTCTCTCGTTAAGCCATATATTTATTGGCAAAATCTGACCGTCATGGTTGAAAATAATTGCCTCCCTTTTAGCGAATTTCTTTTGATAGTGAAAGCAGTAGAACAATGTTGAAAACACAAGTAATAGCCAGTCCGCCAGTTAGATTATAGTGAGTTATGACAATGTTAATTAAGTCAAATATGAGAGTTGGTCTCAAGAATAACAAATGTATCTGCGATAGCACAGAATCGGTCTCACACCTAATTTGATGGGAATCTGATCACGGAGTTTAACAGAGATGAGTCACACAGCCAGACAGTGGACACGGCGTGTACGTGTGTGTGCACAAAATGAAGACATGTTTCCCTGCACTGCCAGTATCCAATGTCGGCACATTCATACAGCTGCGGTCTGGCAAGATCACGGACACCTTCTACCGTGTCCTCAGTCCCCTTCACTAGTGGTTCCTAGGTCAATGACGACGTGAAACACGAGAAAGACAAATGCATGTTGATCCTTTGTTGCTAATGCCCGGTCGATAAGAGTGGTTATATGAAGAGTGTTGTAATTTCAGTTCACCGTTGAGTCTCAGCTGTCTTCTGAAAGCTGCATTCAATGGGCAATCGGCAAATCTCTCTGTGGCATCGGGAGATTGTTTATGACAAGGGGAAACAACCACTGATCATTTTTAATTGGTGTTCTGGTCTATTTGTCGCTGGTGTTTTCCGATAACAACGTATTGAATAGATTAGTGGCAGTAGCGCATCTCATAGGAATATGGATGTCGATGGCTTAGCAAACACAGGGACTGGTAGCTTGTATGGAACTACCACTAGCCAGGAAATACCTTTCTGGTTTAATCACACGCACTTATATCTCCTGGCAGAATCACGGTGAACCGTTCAATACCGCGATCTGTGGCGGCCCTGCTACATCAGTCATCGTATTATTCACATTGTCAGTCTATGATTAGTGTCCGAGTGCTGTATGCAGTTGTTTGTGATTACCTTTACTGCAGCAATGTGAATGACCTAGTTGTACATCTCTTATAGTAGACACTGACTCTGACTTCAATGTACAGGAACTAACGTGTTGCACATCCACGCAGATATGAATTGAATAAGTCTTCCAGTCGCTTCTGTTCCGGTAGAACCACCAACGGTGATTTAATCAATGCTGCACATTTAATTCCGATGAGATAATATTTTGACAGCGGGATTCGACTCCAGAGATGTATGTATGGCAGTGTTGCATGTCAATGGGCAACATCCCAGGTTCCTGGTGGAACTAGACGTCCCGTAGTCATAGTGCTGTTGACTGATAGTTATATTGCGTTCTCTCCCTATTCTAATCTGCAGAGATTTGTATGAGACTTGCTCGGTGCTAACACGCAGTCCGCTTATACCGCCATTACGCTGCACGTAGTGGGACGTCATACGAACAATCAAACTGATTTGAATTAATTATTTAGTTGTTATTGGTTGGCGTGTTTTCTTGGTTAGCATCAGCATTGAAAGTCACCCAAGCATAGGTTAATGATCGTGTTTGATTAAAGTTAAGTTGCAAGTGCAAAATGCATTAAATTATTTGTCAACTTTCCAATTATTCAGTATTGTTGGGTCAGTTAAACGAAACATTACATCCATTGTTTACTGTACTGGAGCACTGTCCACTTGAATACAATGTTTTCTTCGAACAAATAATTAAATATAATGTAAACAATTAGGAAACGATGAATAAGTAGATGGTCCAATACAATACGTGTGTAAACAAATCAACTATATTCCATTCGGGTCATGTACCAATTAGATATCATTATGTGCATTTAATTGTGTCACGCGAGCAAAAGCATTTCTGACATTACATACATACATACACACACACACACACACACACACACACACACAAACACACACACACACGCACGCACACGCACATACATTGCAGACACTTTGTTGTAATGTCTTTCCAATGGTATAGACCATGTTCGATGCCATAACTAGAGATATGATATACTGTGTACGCTAGCATCTCATGTAATAATTATATGAAACCAAATAACCTTCTTACAAAATATTCTTGCGATCAGAATTATTCTGCATGTGCGCACGTGTTATGTTTTTATTTTTTATTTTGGTGTGTGTATGACTCAGCTAAACTGATGCTGAAGCCATACTTCTAACTCTGAGTGTTTTTAATTAACTGAAGCCTATCTCAGTACGATGTGAAGAAGAAATTTCACTGCATATTAACACATGCGTCTCTCTCTATGTTACAGCCTCGCGCTGCACGTTCCCTGTGGACTGGCGAGGCACGTGGTACCAGAGCGGAGTGGCACAGGGCGAGCTGCAGATCACCAAACACAGCATCTCACAACGAGGCCACTGTGTCAAGAACGAGGGCAATAAATATCTACTGCTAGATAGGTGAGTACTTCTGGATTGTCATTCAACTCCATCCCCCAGCAATGTAGGCGGCATTATTGCCGTGGACTTATTGCCCTGGTTGGAATGAATGTAAAATTAATGTAGACTCAGAAACAGACCTGTAATGTAGATCAACGTAAGTTCTTATAGCTGTGTACACACTTGTCCACTTTCATTGGGGGATTTATCTGTTTTGACATCCAAGTTTATACACGTTGCCTCGTTAGTTAGCCGACTACATCCATAAGCAACACCAATAAGACTACAGCTGGGTGTGAACAGCGCTGTGTGTGTTGCTTGGTAATGTACATTGGTGTATACTGTTAGCTTCGACTATGACAGTTGTATGTCTACATTGAGACCACATTTATTAATAGAGGAGTATATGAAGCACAGACAATCATATATGTATAAGATGACGGTGTCAATACAAAGGTAATTACAGGGTAACGCTATATAATGAAACGATACCATTTCTCGTATTGTAGATAGTATATGAATATCGATAGCATTGAACGTCGGGCTAATTTTACATTATTGTACTTCCGCGTGAAGCGAATAAAGTGCACGGAAAAGCCTCAACTAATGTGCTGTTAAAACCGATTTAAAAGTCCAATTAAATTTATCTCTCTGAAATGTGTTTAAATCAATCGTGTGCAGTGGAGTGTAACATTGATGGCACTCCCGACGTGAGAGCGTCGACATTGCCAGCCTAGAGCGGCGGCACCGACACCCGGAACCGTGACGCAGGCGGCTTGTCCTGGGTACTAGACAGAGGCTCGTTGTACTGATAGCAGTGGTGTACAAGCCAGCTCTCATAAAGTCATTAGGTGCATGATTTGTTGTGGGGAACAGACGTATGTTGGATAAATCCTATCATTACAATGTTGGTTTTATTTTAGATTCTGTGGTAAAGGTAGCAAATCCACTAAAATGTAGTCAGTCAGTCCAATTAAATTCCAACCTACAAGATAGCATTTAAGAGATGTTGTATCTAACCACAATCCGTTCACAATAATCCAGAGTAGCTTAACCCTATATTGCTATTTAAAATTAATGTGTTACGTTTCTGGAAGTTAGTTCCAAAATGTCATGGAAATATGTGCATGTATCAACATATACTTTAGTTTTACTTTTACTATGTTACGTTGACTTAGCAAATGTATAATTTGTATTATCTGTATTATTTGTTGAGGAGCGGTATTGAAACAAGCTATACAGCTTGTTTACCAATCCTTATTCTGCTGAATAAAAATGTGTTTAAATCATTTAATATTAATTGAATTCAGCTCTTTGACCATGTCTATGGTCATTGTATATGTAACAGCTGATCTCTATCCCTGGCATTGGTACTGAACTATGCTTGTATGTACACAACATATACATTGTCCAGGATCCATATCACTGTAATGACCTACCTGAGATTGGGGTTGAGTGTGGAGTGCGGTGCGGAGAGAGGGGAGGACGTGAACTGCCAGGAGACTTCTGAGACTGGATATGGAGTCATGTCTCTCTGACTTCCACGTCTTCTACAATAACTCGCCGACAACAACACAGAGATGTTTTATTACGGAGAGTGCACGGGGCACAGTTCATCATCCGGGTCCTATTTTCTGCTTGGCTACTGCAGGATTGTACAGAATCCCCGCATAGAAATACATAATTGCCCGCGGATGCCAAGGACGCTGAACGTATTTGGATGAATTCTCTGAGGTGCAGACACAGAACTGTGGAATTCCACTCACTGGGTTCCACGACATGCAGCAGCTTCCTTGACCGAATACCTCCGTCTGTGTCACCTTAATTACCTCCCTTGTATCTTTCTGTCTGGCAGATCATAGAGTTAAGGAAGAGATATGTCGTTAATCAAGGATGTGAGATAGGCGCTGCGGACATAGTTAATATAGTTACAGTCTGGTGGCAGTAATGTCTGCGACGTATAGCTCTCCGTCACGTGTCCTGCTCATAGTACTCATAGTTTGGATATAGACAGATACATGAACAAATGTTGTGAGTGCACGAAAGGTCACTGGAGCAAGTATTGGAACAAGTAGGCCTATTGTAACAGAATACTGTCACATTTCCGCATTCATGCCATTGGCGATAAGATGAAACGAACCAAGATTTAATTATGATTATACTGTTACACCGCGTATTGGAAATTACTATCAGTTGTTTCCGGTTTACATTGAGTAAGTAATCGTCATGCCATGCAGAGCATTGTGTCGGCGTGACATGATACTGATCAGCTCACGTATTGACATTGAATGCAGTGTTCCCTGTGTCATACAGGTGCAGTGATTAATAATTAAATTCATTGCTACGAATCTCCACGGAGCAGCAGTGCGAGTTGTCATGTTTTCCCTGGTGGTATGATCGTGCGCATGCGCCACGGGCTTCCGGTGCAACTCTGGAAACTGTCAGCATGCACCACTCCAATCATAATACCTACATGTTTCATTCACGATTCAAATATTTGGTACACGTAATATTTCTCATCAGGTTATTTTAACCATTGTAATACCTGTTTATGTCCAAATACTATAGTAGGTTACTTTATAATCTGTTGTATACATTCATCCGCGTTCTTTACAGTGTTAAATGTGTGTATAGTTTATGTTCAAGTATTACATCGTGATGTTTATATATTATGCAGAGACAGTTAAATGTACTGTCGATACTTCAAGTTAGTTTTAATGACACTCGGGGGCTAATATCCAGAGTAGCGGGCAATTTCTGGAGCAGAAACAGCATTCCGGACCATAAATTCCCTATCACAAAGAAAGACTCTGTTGTCCTTCGAGATGTTGTAATGTGAAAATTGATCAATAATAAATAGGCGGCGTCGTCCCTGAAAATGTGCACCGTGTTCACTATTAGGGGATCGTTTGGCTGGCAGTCTGCGTTGTCACGTACAATGTTGAGTTTTTTACACGCTGGTTGGTACGCGTGCAGGTTATCTAAACCTGTGTATGTTTACGTGGATTGCACGTTGGTTTGTACACGTGAAGGTCAAGCACAACACTGTCTACGTAGATATGTATTGTCACATACGGATTGTTACTCTCTCTCTCTCTCTATATATATATATATATATATATCTCGCTCTCTCTCTCTCTCGCTCTTCCCTATTTCTCTCCTTCCCTTGCTCTCTCTTTCTCTCTATCTTACTATATCTCTCTTACTCTCTCTGTGTCTGTCTCTCTCTCTCTCTTTGAATGGTTGTTGAATTGGTTAATGTATGCTGTGTGTTGTGCTATGTAGATACGGCTTGTGCACGTACAATAAAGTGTATAGAATCAGTGGACATTGTATTCCTGGTCCACGCCAAAATGGCATTATCCACTATAATGTTCATATAAGGTACTGGTATGCTATTATCCACTCCCGTCTGTATTATGTAGTCTTCCTTATGGATTTGCTGCCAACACACGTTTACTGCGTTCGTTTATCATTTCCCGGCGACGTAGAATTACTAGACCAGTGAGGTATTCAGGTTATTTATTAAGCTTTGCCCGTACAGTAGACTATTTACCCAGCAGATGTAATATTGATATCTAAGGAGGAGGTAATTCTAATAATTACGCCACTTGCAGTTACGGTCCTTGTTCCGGTGGGGTGTAAGACGGCAGCACCAGCAGCAGTATACATACAGCGTATCACACACGGTGGCATTGTACATCGTGTTGCTATTGTGTCAGCTGACAGTGTTGATGTCTGTGTACACACTGATCTGTGACACGTCTATAATGACACGTCCATAATGAAACGTCCGCGGTCCTTCTTTTAGGGGAGATCGAATTTTTATTACATCCCTTAGAATGCATATTCTCTGCCGGATGTATGTAATCCATCCAAAGGCATGTTGTTCCAAACAAAAGAACGTCTGATAAATCTAATTTACGAGTTATGTTTATTATGGAATCGATACGTCCTTATAATGTTTACTAAAAAAAGCTGCTTTATTTGTATCGTGGACACGTGTTGATGTGTAGGCTTATGTTGGGGTCATTTTGAATCACGGCCTGTTCAAGGACATCCACCCCGTTTGGACGCCCAAACGTGTCGTCTTGTAAGCATATACGTGAAAGCGGGATAGTCATTAAGATGGCTGTTCGTAGATCCCGGAAGTTTTTCTGAAATAAATATTCTTTAAAAATAAAAAATAAAAAATAACATCCACTGACAAGTACAACTCCCTGAGACGTATACACACGTGCTGCATCTCGTTGGTCTCGTAGGACTGTCTCGATTACAGATGTGTGCGTCTTCTAATGCATATTTCATGAGATCCATTACACCGTTGTACAAGTACTAGGTGGAAATCGAAGAGGAATGTCATCCCAATAAGTATTTAGTGAATAATTTAGAGAGATCCGATGCCGGTGAGAATAGTTTACCATGAACAAGTGATCGCCATCTTAAGGGATAAACGCTTCGAGTAGCAGTCACGCCTTGCTGCAAGATGGAAGCGATTAGTATTACAAACTGTATTCATGATTCGTCATATCCAAGTTGCGCTCTAACAGTTGTATCATTAGATATTTGTTATTTACTAAGTGTGAATGTATATTAATTATTAACAACATACTTCAGTACTGATCGTAGAGTTGATTGTTATATCAGCCCCCGGGAGCATGCATCCATAATAATACTATGTCCGACCACCTATTTGATTTATTTAAATGTAAACTATTAATATTCACATATCTTGCCATATTACAACAATCAAAGTAATTATATCCTGCAATGTACACAGTGTAACTTAAACGCTGTTTGCGTTGGGATTAGGATAGTCATGATCTAAATGCGTTAATTGTGTTTGCATGTGCGTTGTTTATTTGAACTAGATCTGATTGGCAGCTGTTGGCAAGCTGAGAGATCATGGACGCGCTACGATGCGTTTCCTGTACATTCAAGTGATGAGAAAAAAAGTCATGTACATTTGCCCTGATCTCAATAACTGAGGTGCCTGTACATACACGAAGCATTATCTCGTCCCCGTGTATCGATTGTATTGTCTCCCTTTGAAGATATTTATAGACGTTCAACATTGACAAACAAAGAAATCGCTGCATGGTTCTGTGCTGTGGTACTGAAAACGTCGATAGTCTTGTTTGTTAAAACATGTCGACGGAATGCCTCGAACCAGGCGATCCGATATCCTCCTGGAAATATGATCAGACAGAAGGACGCACGGTTACCAATATTCGTGAAGGCACCAAGACTTGTAATGAGTTTTACTTTGTCGAGATGAAAAATTAAACTTGATTTAGGCTACCTGGTTTAGTGCTGTACCTGGTTCAACTATGGAAAGCTTTTCAAAAGATTTTCGAGCAGCATGGTGATATACAATTATTCAAATCACGATATCCTTGTTGGTGCGCCGGAAGGGTGATTCAAGCAAGAATCTTGTAAGATATAAGTCAAGCATAGTTATGTTTATCATTGACTATCTTCAGGCAATTTGCGAGTGAAATATAAATATTCATTTGAAGTTAGTTATTTTGTTAAAGCTCACGCTAGTCATGTTTATGAACATCGACGTCATATACCTAGCGGACTGTGTATGTTGTATAATAAATAACCGGGGGTCTGTGCATTACATACTATTTCTGACCTGTATAACAATAGAATGTCATCTCTTCTAGACTTGCTGTTCAGATTACCTCAGAGCGTGGGGTTCAGATGTGAAGTATGTCTGAGTACATGGTGGCCGAGTTCTAGTGCTAGGTGTTATGTATAGCTTATAGTTTTTACTTATTGGGTCTGTTTCCAGGGAACGTGTAGTTAGCGGGGCTCCCTGGTCCATTATAGAATCCTTCCAATTGTTCTTTAGATAAACCTTCCAACAGCGTTGGTAAGAAACACTGTATAGTTCTGGATATTATTGTCGACATATATCTACCATGTTCGGCCCCACGTAATGGATTGTGTCAGATAAGATTACCAAGTATTGAAGTATGCCGTATACATGGGAGCTTTCGAGATCTCTTGGATATTTCCAGGCATACTGTAATTGTTGTAGTGATTCTGATGGAATTAGATGAAGTAAAACAAAAATGCAAGAAATACAAAATCCATTTATGTATTGTCAAATATATCAAACGTTATTTGCAGTATTTACTGTTAGTATATATGTTGGATTAGTTTTACGATCCATGGTTTGATTGGGATATTGTATTATATAATATGAATGTGTTGTGTTTTTATAAATATCCCCAAAGCATTTGATACCATTTGAAAGGTTGACCTTTGCCAGAAACATTGATGTCATTACATATTGCGTACACTAGTGTATTTATATACGAGAGTTCTACATATATGATAATGGTGTGCGACAGGGATATTAGCTCTCCTCATACTTATTCGTTGGTTGTCATATTAATTTATTTTGGATAGTTTATGAATGTATATATACTTTAGTAGTATTAACTTCTGATGGATATGATACTTTCAATGTATTTCAATGTGTTTTATATGCATTGCTGAACTTTAATAGCACATATTAAATTCAATATATAGATGTACTATGACTATATATTATTATTTGGCAGTCATTTCATTTGTTACTTAAAATGTATGAAAAATTAGTGACCATTTATTTGGATGCTACATCTACACGTATGTGCTGATGTGAAGTGTGACACGGCATGCCATGATTCAAGGAATACTCACCTACGTACATTTGCTATGTTTCAGGGATCAGATGTGCTATGCGTGTTTGGTGTTCACCCCTCAACACAACAACCTTCTACAGTTTAAAGAAAGTGAGTATATTCTGGATAACATGGGGATAATGTGTTGACTGATGTCTTGATTTGGAATACATCAAGGAACGTTCCCTGGTAGACGGCATTGGGGATTACGAATTGTCGATCCTAAGTAAAATACTTTGTTTCCTGAAATTAAATAATCCACAAAACATTGCGACCCTCAGATAGCATAGGATTGTCGGCTGGATCCCCTTTATGGATATCAATGACAATATATGGCATAGGAAAGAGAGAGAGAGAGAGAGAGAGATAGATAGAGAGAGAGGGAGATATAGCATGGGGGAGGAGGATTGTACCTTTATTCCTTTATTCCATTACATTTCGAACGTAGGGCGTGAAATCACGTTGTCGAATTTCCACACAGAAAATAGATGAAACTAAATCATGCCACTTGATTCCAAGAGGGAATATTACTTGTGAAATAATCCATTAAAAATAGTGTTACGTCTTCTTAAGATAAATACATAATGGTGCCAGTTCTTTATTTAATGTCGGCAGGTCTACCTGCGATACACAGAATGTTGTCATATCTACTTACTCCAAGCTAGCAGATTAGATAGCATTAATCAGATTACACTGCTTCCAGTGTCGACCTATGCTATTACCAATAAGGAGTGTATACTGCTATTTGATTCCATTCATGTCGAGACTGGTGGAAAGTTGCCAGTGTCTGATAGAGCGTTAGTCCCATTAAATAGCTACAATACAAAGGTGTCGCGGTGTTTAGTCATGCATCTGGTTGAACGCCATAGAAAATAACTCAATGCATTCAGATTGTGACATTCTAAGACGATTCATCCTCTGACTGCCCGCATTGGGCGCCATTGTTGTGTGTCCCTATGGAGGTAGAATTGAATAACTACGGTTTCTCGATAAAAGGGAAACTCAATAATTGAAATGTGAACTTTGACTTCAATTTGAAAATAAATACATAGCGGTGTGTGATAAAGCTAAGACGTTTCAAGAACATTAGCGTTTACGACATTTGGTATTCGACCGGGAAAAGGTGACTAGGTGAAAACCCGCCTCTCGCCAGAAGGCATGCACATCTTCATTGACTGAGATCACTGCGGGAATTCTAAAGTTGATTATGACGATATCAATGTGACATGCGTACACATGCACACACACGCATGCACGTACACATATCGAATATCCGGTTGTGAAGCATTATCAGGTATCGGGTACAAGTACATGTAATGCATTGTCTATACGGCAATCTATACACGAAGATTGTATGCTGCATACATTAATACAATATCTAAAATATTAATTTCAATACTGCCATTTTCCCCGTGGTATCGTTTCCTTCAGCCTGAGGCAGATGGCGGTGGATATGTATTTGATACATGACAGACACACATGACATATACAGACATGTTTGTTTCTGTAATGAGAGTCCTTACTGTTTATTATTCATTTCACCTGTTAAAACAGACATGTGTAAAACGCGATGGAAAAATAGACGCTTAACATTTGACGCGAAAATATTATACAGATTTGCGTCATTCAGTCAGGAAACAGTATTCGGGGTTAGTCTCCTGCGTGTGTACTCTCGCGAGATTTGGAGATAACAGCTTCCGGTCGTTATGTGTATGTAGTCTGCTAGCTGAGGTCTCGCTTACATCACAGAAGAGCTATCAAAGCCTACCATGCTAAGACATTGACATTACGTATGTGGGGGATTCTAACACGCGTTATTAAAATCCTTCTAGATAATCACAGAATTGTGACGAACAGATCTGTATCGGTGGCGTCAGAGATATGTGTGCTATCATCCCAGTGTTTAGTCGGTTTCTTCTAAACGTTATTCTGTATTGTATAGATCTCGTGAGGTAGACACTTCTCTTTCAAAGCATTGCACGATGGCGTGACTGTGGTTATGAAGAGATGTACTATTTCATGAGGAATAACGTTATGCTCACTTCAACCTAGTCGATCACTAAATTATGTCCTATATTTCATGGTCATAATTTGTTTTTATTCAAAGGTTTATTTTCACCGTAATAGACATAAAATGAATGTATATGTACATAAACTACATATTGTATATACTAGTATGTTAAAATTAATGCAATGTTTTCACCGTAATGTACCGGTATTTGGTAATTCTAGTTTAATTAATAATATACCGATTCTAAATCGCGGAAACTGCTAAATATCGATAAAGCATTCGTCGTTGACTAGTCGTTGGCTTGTGCAATGACCCGTATTACGTATATCAATACCAAACTTATCGTATGCTTACCTTTTGTAATGCCAGAGACGTGTGTCAATAGCATTCTCTGTCGCTTAGTATGTCAAATGTTGAGTTGGTATAGCGTAGTATTAGCTAGCTATGAACACTGTGTTTGTATGCTCCCCTGAGCATACATAGTTGGGACAATTGAACAACATTTGACAACAATAACCTATTTAGCCTGTAAATACTAGCAGCATATCCGTATACTCATGGGACGTCGTTGCATTGTCGTTGTATAATTTCTGTAGAGTGTCATCACAGACTACATACTTCATCGTCTTGCATAATGAATAGTAGGTATTTTCCACATCGGCAGGCAAATATGGCAATGCATTATTAAACAACGGTGATTATTCATCTAGCTTGAAACATCAGCATTAAGTATTTATTATGACGATAAAGTCCGTATTCATCGATATTTTCTGGATCCGGATGAGAACCTCATTCATTCAAATTACTGGCGGTATACATGTATCAAAAGTATATTCTGTTCAATACTAAGATCATGAATAACTCACGGGGACCAGTATTTCTCAGGAGTTAATCTTTAAGGTTCTTATTCCATTATTATTATATGAATGACTAAAGCTAATTATCTAAATATGTGCCATACATTTTGAATGAGGAGCTTTTGTCATACAGAGCAATGGTATCCAATGAGCTTGTACAGTACAGAATGTCATTCCAATAGTCCAACCCATTTTTAAATTATAAATAGGAAGTGTGGCGTGTTTTCATCTGCTTTGAAATATATTTTAACATATCTAAAATTTAAAATAAAGTTTAATATTATTTTAGTAAATAAATGTATCCTAAATGTATAGCATTCACATATGTTGTACGTACTTGTATTTCTACGCCGAGACCGAGGAACTATTTTATTCACACACATTCTTGACATCTAGATTGTCATATTATAGTTTTTGCCTAACTAATGTAAAAACATCGATGGCCTTATTGTGCGCATGATTCTAAGAAAGAGCAATCTCTCTTTGAAGTATCAAGATTATGCATGATTATGTCAAATCTTCTTCTTTGTTTCTGACACTCGTCTGTAATGGCACACACTAATTCCCTATGCTATAGATAATTGTTCCATACAAATGTTTAGTACTTACCTAGCAATGACTATCCAGTTCTAGTTACGTAGAAGCAACGTTATCGCGGAATCTGGAAATGATCTGAAGCTATATCTATCAGATTCACCTTTAACGCCATCACGCTTAGAGCTATCAAATAACTTTGATGTTTTTTAATTTTTTATTTCCCCAATAATGATGGAATTGTTTTCAAGCATCTACTTAGATGTTGGTATTCGTAACCGCTATCGACACTCGTGCCATTAATATAGCAATACCCAGCGGGGGGAAATAGATCACTTATGGAATGTGATACACTTTCAATCTTTAATAGCTACTGTCATCGAGATTCTTTTTAGATCTGTTTTCCTATTTCTTGAAATCGCGAGACTGTTAGCAACCGATGCCTGCTTAAAAATTAACAAGTGATATTTGGTTTGATCTTTAGGAACGTTAATATTTAACTACACGCTTTCTGGTTCTGTTTGCTTATATGCATTACACAGTTGAATATTTGAATGCTGTCTGTATTAAATATTTGTGAACTAGGATAACTAAACACTAAATTGACACCGCTATATGTTTTACCTCGAGGCATATTTTTACTTCTAAAATATATTTTAGTTTCATAATAGGAATTTACAGTGACAAATAATAATGGACACTACTTATTGTTTGATCATGATTATTTTATGCCTTGTCTCTGATATCTGACACATTTCTAAGATGTGACGTCACATACATAATACTGGACATAGGGGAGTTCTGACAATCACATTAGCGTCCACCGCGTCTTGTCCACGTGACAATGTGTGTACAATCTACCGTCATTGGCGACGTTCTTTCCCGTTAGGAATCAATGGCGAAAGGATTTGTGATTTTCTTTAATATTAATCGAGTTAAGTCCAGCTATACCGTGACATCACATACTACTAATACTGTGTGAACGTGGGCTGGACAGGAAGGAACAACACGTAGTAATTTATTGAATAGCAGTGATTCTGAAAGCATACGCATCACTGGTGCCAATTTCCGGTCAAGTCGGACATGCGAATTGTATTAGCTATGCGATTAAGGAACATATTGTTTACATTGCGTACAAACTCATAGTTAGTGTAGTAGGATTGCGTGTATGTATATATTAATCTGTATATTTATCTAGGTGAACTATATTTCATTAATTCGTAAGACTACATGATTGTTTAGCAATTCCTTCTTTAAATATCTTTACCCCTTCATCAAACGACATTATACACGTTATACTAATGTTATTGCAATTCCGATAATTATCCATTTATATATGGTGTATGTTGTTTTTATTACAATTCATGTTATGTCCATGTGTAGATTTTAATACTAAAATATTCGTCCATGTCTAGACTGCACATCCTTGTCTCTGTTCCAGGTTTCTGTGTACGTGATGATAACCTGAAGAGGCTGTGTGGGAGAATAACTGGGGACGACATCCTCCACACAATCGTTAAAGGTTCGTACAGACTGTGGATAGGATCCGTGGTGTTAACGGGTGGAGACCAATGCGCAAAGGGTGGAGGGTTGTGTGTGATAATTATTCCGGGCAGACAGGTCAGACACATTTGAGTGGGGTGAACTTGAGGCCAGAGTGTACGAAGCATAAGTAACCCTTGTTTGCATTCAATTTCCTGGAAAACGAAAACTCCCATTCATATATCCTCTTGGTTGATTGATATTTGTGTTCATGAAAGCATCGCCGTTTCTTCAGTGAAATATGAAAGATCAGAGTATTGTCTCCTGAATAGTATGTGCTCCGGGTGTGTAAGTGTTGCTGGGGGATAAGTTTGGCTACAGATTATCCGACTACCCGATCCTCTAAGAGTCCGTACTGCCACGCAAGCAGCGACACCCCGCTGTTGCCCTTCACTCTCGGGGCACGTGGGGGTTCCCTCCCGACGTATGGCCCGACACTTTAGGCTGTTTGGCAACATACTACAGATTAAAGATTACACCAGAGAACCGTGTCTCGTATAACAACTTCGAGTCCGCGATCCTAAACAAACCGGGATGTTTGCGTAGCTGCTCCGATCTTTATTATCAGAGTATTTACATTATGAGTGGGAGCAGCCAGACTGATCTTGCCCTGTTGTGCTTCTGGATCATGTAGAACAAGGCAGGAACTTGAGTAGCCCTTGTCCTGTTACACCTTGTAGTGTCATACCCTCTCGCAGCTCTCAGACCCACGGCCTTTTGTAAGTAGGAGGCGTAGATTGAGCCCAGTGCACACCAATAGAGCCCCACAGGCTGTAGCTCTTGCCTGGGACGATGGAACCAGATCCACTGGTAATGCTTTCTTAAACGGCCATTACATCCATAGAAGTATTTCCTCAAAGACAAAGTAGCACGGAAGACATGTCGTTTACGCAATGTGTATAGATAACATCGATCATTGATTGATAGTGGATTTGTAGACGGGCGTTGATGCAGTTGTTGGGTGAACTATCATGATGACAAACAGCAGTCCTTACACGTAGATATATTGATATCTGATAACAGTTACAAGCAGGAGGATGCTGGTTGTCTGTTATTATACCAGAGTTCCTCAAGTCAAGACCAACCACAAGCATGCGTTAAGGACCCACGAGAGATCTGTAATTCCCAGAGAGGGCGATGATGGTGATGTACAGACCTATTGATAAATAGCAGTGAACTTCTCCAGACAATCGCGAACCTGTTTAATACTTTCAGTCTTTAGCAATACTGGGAATAGCTGTCTGCAGCGACCATAAGGGGTTACATTTAATTTAGTTTGTAATTGGGGAAGTAGTTTTATTTATGTCTTCAATGACCCTCGATTGGATGTCCTCCGTCGCTATGTCTCTAACTTCTTCATACGGCTCCTCCACCGACACGTTATTTAATTATAATGGCAATTACCGGGAAGTACTTCCGGTTGTGTATCGTATGAAGGTAGGCGGATGCAGCCGGTCCAATGTAGTGGATATTGAAAACAATAACGTGAAGAGGAAATGAAATAGCTTTGCATCCTACCCAAGTCGACTGTAATAAGTGTGATGTATAGTGTTCAATAACATATGTTGTTGCGATGTGGAAGCACTATTGTGAAACAACCACCTGGACTTGCATAGTCTCTAATGCATGTGCGTTATCTGAGAATGTTTCATTATATGTGTATGTTTGTCCTTGTGTTTTGACGCTATTCCTATTTCTATTGCAGTTCCTAGCGTCCCTGTGCCGTGTCCCTTTAAAGGACCGTACTGGTTTTCTTACAATAACCAGTCTAACAGAGACTGTGACGACCCGTACTCAGAGATTCAAGAATGTGCGGATAGGTCAAAGTTCATATTTAAATACAAGCGATGTCGGAACAACCCGGAAAGTAATGAACAAGGTAGGTAGTCGAACACTTACATTACACTGACGAGAAAGGAAAGGGCAGGCATTAGATTATTGCACATTATAGTTATATCTGCGTCACATTTATCTCTAACCACCGCGACCTTTGTCTGACTAGGTTTCAGAGTCTGTGTCCTGAAGAGGGTCGGGTTATTTCTGGCATTCACAAACTATATAGACCTACTGGTTTCTGATATGGTATCCACAAAGATGGATATTCTTACTCTGGACATCCACAAAGATATAGTCGTTTATGTGGGTATTCACAAAATAGGGTTTGGTTATGATGGGTATTCATGAAGAGATGGCGGTTTATGGTGGTATTTACCAATGTGGGTGGGTTATTGCAGGTATTCAAGCATTACACTTCACACATTCCCTGTGCCATTGCTTCTTTAATATGTTCTCCTTAAGAACAGCATCAATGGCGTGAGAATTGCCACAGTACGAGGCGGGCGCACCTGTTGGGCTTGACTAGACAAGTATACATTAGCTAGACATGTAATTTTCCTCCCAAATGATTGCTGGTATACTATTGGCCCGCTGATCTGCCTCTCATCAATTGTTCATCACTTGAGACACGAATTTATCTTTCCATAGGTGACTAGTATCCCATAGACGCAATTTATCTATGTTTGAATTGGAATGACACGGCCGTATATTAATGGCGGTCGTAATAACTGTTTGTGAATACTCTTAAGTGCCAGTTCTCGGTAATGTTTGACGTTCTAAAAGAGTGAGCTTATTCCAGTCTCCACTATAGTCTATGAGTGATGGAGTGACAATGGAAGTCAACTATACTAGTGTCCGTGCCAGGCATATAATACGCGGCTGTTCCAATGCAGCATAAAGGGTTTATGAATGTCAATTCAGTATACAACAAATACCCAATAACTGAGTTAGTGAATGTAGCCACACACGTGATGGCCTCCTGTGGCGATAGGCTCTTAAATCATAGCAGTTGTCCAGAATCCAATAATGATGGTGCACTAGGTTGCCTGTGTGGTGTGTCTGCAATGCTGTGTGGTCACATGTGCTGCTTTCACTGATCTTCACTGCTGCACTTGCTGTCTCTGATGGATGTTCCAATTACCATAGATTTAGATCTACGTTCATCGTCCATTCCACTTTCTGATCCTAGTATCACTGCACGTACAAGACTGCACTAAATGGATCAAATGAACACGTCAATGTAAATTATGACATTATCTCGACATGAACTTATAGCTAGTGACTTTACTCCATGTCTTCATGACCTTATATTCAACATTATTATTGGAAACAAATTGAAAATCCCGTACATGTTATCATCGTTTCTCAATTGATCATTAGGCGGCATATCATCGTTGCTATTTGCGAATGTTGTCACACCAATCTATTTCATCGACCCAAAATGGCGGCTTCAATGTTATTGATGATCAGCTATGAACCCACGTTACGTGGGAACAGTTCCCTAAAGCAAGCAATATATTTCAGATAATTGGATTATGTCACATAAAAAGAGAAGTGCATGTATTATTAAGGAATGTTAGGAATGATGTGATGTCAAATGTGTGACACGTATGCTGGATGATGATACGTAATCACACCAATCATCACCATTCAATAAGGTGTGAATGCCACTGCAGTCTCGTGAATTGAACGTTATGAATATAGTTGATCTTATTGCTTATTATATAATAACTAAACGTAGTATATTGTTTGTACAGGATGATGCTACCAATCATCACATATTAAATAGGGTGTGAATCCCTCTGCAATCTCGTAGACGTTTAATATTATGAATATAGTTGATCTTATTGCTTATTATATACCGGTAACACCCAAACGTGTTGTTGGCACGTAGATGTTGCCACAGTATATTGCTGCAGATAGTGATTTAGAACCTTCTCAAATGGTGAAATGTCATCAGTGTCAGAATCTTGAAAGCGGCTCTAAACCCCAATTTAAAAAAAAGTGACTGCATCACGTGACTTATTGTCCATTTGTTTACAGAGCTGCAGTTCCAGTGTCTGGCCACGTGGTTTAACGGGGAGAAGTTCCTGTACGGGAAGTTCACAGGACCTGGAGTGACGGAGAAGCGGCAGATGTACCGCTGTTTTGTAAGTACCTCGCTAACCGACCCTCAACACAAGTCACGGTTTGGTCGTTCTAATAGGCGCTATAGTTAGCTGGTAATTGAGGACGTTTTCCACGAGATGTTTCACTGCAAGTGTGCAATACAATGTCGACGTATCCTCTATATTCCTGGTATTGTTCCTCTGCATGTAGTTGTCGTGGCAAGTTAGTGAAAGATTCCCGCAGCGACATTAAACTCCATAATCACTCACCCTGTCCATCGAGGAGTTTCGTGTGTCTGTAGAATATAACATACTATGATATATATTGGTAATCATTTACCTGAGTAGGTTTCACACGATAAATGTCAGGATGCCGACCTTTGTTGACTTCACGGGTGTAGAATTGAACTAGGGGGAAAACCTGATAACACTATAGCCCTTTCTAAACATGCCGCTAGTCTACGAGAGGTTGTGCACCGCGGGACTTCAATCAAGGTTATCTAGTTTGATAGTCCATGATATCTGTGTAATACCTCCATCCAATTTCCCTTTCAATTAGCTCCATGTGCATTCCCACGATGTTTCCGCCGTCCCAGAAGGTCTGCTAGTGCTTGACAACCTCAGAAAGAGTATTGCTTCTACAAGCCAGCTTTGCTCATCCATTCAGAAACTAAGACATATTTCTAGAATACGACTGGGGATTGAAAAAATTCACCGTCCTTAATTTGGAATTGGCAGCTCTAGTGCCACTTCTTGTCAGGTCTATCGATTGGCTTTGCTCAGCTCGGCAGCCTTCCAGTTGGTAGATTGCTATCGGGGCCAATTGTTTTCATATATCCCAATATGGGTAGTTTTTTCTTTACATTTCCCTCGTATGTGATCGTGTCTGTGATAGCATCGGAAAATAGAGCCGAACTCATCCAACACAGCGATGCGCCAATTGAAAACAACACCAGATCGCTAAGGTTGATAAGGCATTCCTTGTAACAACATCACGCGTCCACTTCTTTCTACAACATATTCTACAGTGATGGAGGATCTCAAACAGTTTGCAGACGGGTTCCACCTACAAAACCGAACAACCAATTAATCGACATCGCTTGCCAATAAGCAATCTGTCGTATTTACGGACAACTAGTTCATCCGTACAACTCTATAGTGAGTGAGTGATTGTGGAGTTTAACTATAATTACTATTGCTAGAGTTCTTATGGTAGTACTTCAGAATGTGGGCAAATTATATAATGCATGCGTGTGGCATCGATGTTTCGACATCTCAATACCCATGTTTCAGATACAGTTACTCAAACCGTTTAAGTGTTTAATTGGCTGCGTCTATTTACAGATGCACAGTTTCTGGGGGAGTCAAGGAGAGATGGCCATGTCAGCTGATCCCACGTGTCAGGGTCTTCAGAGCCCCAGGGTGGGTTATCTCACCATGTCCCTCAGCCAACGTGAGTACCCCACCCCCTCTGTACACACCCCCTCTGTACACAGCCGTGAGTACCCCCTCTGTACATAGCCGTGCACTAGCTACAGACAGACATATTGATGTTTTTTCTTACGCCTCACCTTGTTCGTGTATATACAGCATTAAAAGAACAATTCATAAACATTGCGTATAACGTAGACAAGCCATTCGTAACGACGTATGAGAGACGGTGTAGACATGTGTACACTAACTATGTCGAAGGGTGCACAGTGTTGAGATGTTTTGCGTTTGTCATTCAACGAGAACTAAGTAATATAGTGTTGTCCTTTCTTTGAGTTTGCTGACGCGATATCGATAGGATGCACTGACTGTAGAGTGGCAATGCAGTTATCATCCTTGGTTTTGTCAGTACCAGCCGGTGCTCGCAGGTTTACTGCAACATTCAGCGCTACGGATGTTGCGGGTTTCCTCCTGCCCTAAACTGACAAGTCGTGATATTAGTGAAAGATTCTAGAAAGCGACTTTAAACCCCAAGACAAAACAACAACAAAATCTTCGCGATTGGGTTGGCTTAATATATGAAATGTGCAATACAAACTATTTCAATAACGGTAAACAATATGGCTGTATATCGTTAAAATACAGGTCAATTATTCATGAGGTATGAATTAACGGACATGCATCGTGCTTTCATCACAGGAGCGGACAAGTGGTCTATTTCTGCATGTAGCTACCCAGAATTCCTGACGACGTGGAAGGAATGGCGCGACATCGCCGGCAAATTCAGAGTCGCCGTAGATACCCACAACCAAGAGGTCCGGATCTTCAACGTGAAAGACCGGCGTGGCGACAGGTCGGCGCTGCTCTCCATCAGGTGCATGGACATCCTGGAGCACACTGCACCGGCGGTGTCCGACAACACGGCTACCTGGAACAGCCAATCACAGACGCTGGAGATAGTGACTTACACTACCAACGACTCCTGGTACGTGAAGCATTTAATTATTTAGTATTTGCCTGGGGAAGCCTGTCTTAAAGCTCTCATATTCACTATGATGCCATAGCCTGTCGTAAGTAATTCTCGATTGATAGCGACCGAGACGATTGACAAGATATGAGAGGTTCATGAAATGGCATTGGAGTACAGTAGACAACATTCGCCTGGCTGTATATCTGACCTAGTGTTCATGCTGGACACATTTCATACCCTAGAGTCGACCGAGGTAAAAATAATATTTACCTTATCGTTACTATTCATCTGTTATCTTTTCATTTGGTATGCATATCCCTGACCCTGGAGTAGGATAAACGTTTATTGACTGGCATTTAGTGTAGTTATCTACTCTCTCTCTCTCGTAGTGTACGTATATAAACAGTGATCCCGACCTGGCTTGTGCAATCAATAAGACATAGCCTGTAATAGCGATAGGTTCGGCTGTCAGCTCAACACACCCATCCCTTCCTGCATTCTGACGTGTTGCCCACACATCCTGTATAATAGCCCCGTCAGTGACTCCCATACCGTACACCCCTGGTATTGTTGGATTACAGCATTAGGTAAAGTCGAGTACATTCCCAGAACCCGGGTCAACATTGACCAAGTCCTAATTGTCTGAGCGGGTCATTCTATAATTGACCCGATGCGTTATTCGGGATCTTCTCTGACCTATCAGGAAATCCAGTCTAGCCGAACCTGACCAATTTCAACACCCGCCTGCCATTGTGCCTTGTAGAACGTCCGGAGTGGGTAGAATAGACTCAAAAGAAATAGATTCTGAAGGTTTCCAGTCAATATGAGAACGGCTTACAGACTGTTATATTGATATAAGTAAGCATGGCTGCTTTCTGTCAACAACTCTGCCTTGACTTGGGTCCATCTCTTCGCGGAGGACCAGCTAGCAGTTAAATATTTATTGGTATAGGGTGGCGTTCCCCGGATTGATCTTAGCTGGAGTCGACACACGAACTGTGGAGACTGGCAGGGCACACGACTGATGCTCGCCTCCAAAAAACTTCCTAATTTACTTTATGGCACAAGGAAGCGTTACCGACCAGAATGGTCTGCATTATTAATACAGTAACACGCATTGTGCAGGAGACCAGCTAAAAGAAAGCTGGAACTAGACTCAGCAGGTGTGTCATCTTCTAGGAGGGAGTCTTGGTGACACAGTCACAGTGACACCGCTGACCTGTAAACCAACTGTCCTCAGTATGCCGTGAAGCCAGACAAATGAGATAGAATTAGTGACATCATTAGTCATGGAGGAAGCAAATATAGCTGATCACTAGTCCATATTTCAATGAAACTGAATGTACGTAATATGAATTTAGTATTATTGGAGTCAATGACAGAAAGCAGTCATATACCAGATTTCTTGAAACAAATTATTGTCACTAAAATAACTTGCAATGTGCATTTCTTGAGAAATATTAATCTGTTGTCAATGTTAACTATAAATACTTCATCCTTGTAGTAATAAGAAACTCCCTTACAAACTGAGTTATTAATTCAGTTGCGTTCTGATATTTTAAAGAGAAATACAGATCATGAACTACTGATTTCTGTATATCAGTATGATAAAATATTGTTTCCCATGTTCTATATTGCTGTCAACTAACTATACTAGAACACGTGTGTGTTTCCTATTTATCGTCGTGTTCTTGCTGTTTCCCTGTGTTGTCGGTGTTTCTTTGTTGCCTCCATTGATCTGACAATGACATGGTATTGCTTCCAGCGTGTCCATGTACCAGTGTATGCGGCTCCGGAACAGAGGACCTGCGGTAGTGGAACTCATGTTAGGTACGACATCACAACACCTCACAACACCTCACAATACCTCACAACACCTCACAACACCTCACAACACCTCACAACACCTCACAACACCTCACCTATCCCTGTGAACCGGTTTCGTGGCGTAATGGTTAGAGCGTCGGCCCGGAGTGCGGAAGGTCGAGGGTTCGATCCCCGGTCGCGTCAACAGACGTTAAAAGGTGGTACTTGTTGTTTCCCTGCTTGGCGCTCAGCATTAAAGGGGTAAAGCAAGGACTGGCCAGCT
>JAUTBV010101063.1:0-15914 GCA_032361325.1 Lepetodrilus fucensis | reverse complement strand
TTATTATTTTATTATTATTATTATTATTATTATTATTATTATTATTATTATTATTATCATAATAATAATAGATACCATTATTGTGGATAAACATTATTCATTTATGCTGAAATATGCATAGCCTGAAATTGCAATTTCCCAAAAATTTCAGTCAAACTGCTTTTACATGTATTATTTAAAAAAAATGTTTATTGTCCTATTTATAGTATTTTCAAGTATTTCTGTAGTCAAATTCCTTAAAACTTCAAAGTGTACATTTACTTTGATTCTGTCCACCAAGAACTGTCGAAACACATTTACTAAATGATTCAGAAACATTCCTTTGGTAATTCAGCAGAAAGACTCTGTAAACACATGTTATGTTGGCCGAGCAATGGCCAACCCCCCTACGGGTGTTTTGATGATGAGAGTGGAGAAAGTGGATAGACTCCCGAGTTCATGCTTCATTGCCTGATGTGGACTTATGCGGACTTAGATCCGACTGGCTCCTGTGTACAAGTCCGCGTATACGCGGTAACATATTAGGCCACATTTTATTACCTATTGACAGGTATTCAATAGAAGTTGATAATACAGATTCTTTTTGAAGTTGTTGCTTGTGCAGTGCACAGGAACTAAGCAGATACTGCCATGCAAATGAACCATTGTGACAACATGTAGATACTAGTGATAAATGAATGTCTATCAGATAGGAGTGTATTTGTTACATGGAATTGTATGGATGCCAAATGTCTTTGTAGTGTATTTGTATGAGTTACTAGTAAATATTTCCTTGTAGGATTAATTATGTTTTATGCTGTAGAGACATCTATTGTTAATTGGATTAAAAGCTTGTAAGAATAGATAAGTATACCGGAATGATTCCGGTAAAACAATTAATAAATCATTGTAAATGGGTTAAATATTTGTGCAGTTTATTCATGATGTCGTAACACTCCAACATCGTTCACTCAATCATTTGAAATTCATGCTAGAATACTTTAACATTGTGTGAAATTGTTCTATCATTCTAACCAGCTAATCTTGCTTCCATCTCACCTTTAAACATTAATGGGTACCCAGATAAACTTGATTAATCTTTAAGTTTAAATATAGCAATAGAATACACATATTGTCCTAATTACAAGGCATGTGACAAATAGGCGCAGCAATAAATGCTACTGACAGTTGATGTTTTATTCAACACGGGTGGAATGTAAATGAGGTCAGGAAATAACCGGCAATTATTGGTTCAGGTTTCACCGTAACCACCACCCTTCTGTCCCAGCGTGAACCCTTCTATCCCAGCATGAACCCACTGCTCAATGGGGTGTGTCAGCAACACCCAAGGACAGTCGATACTTTTATTTCCCCACGACTGATACCGTGTACCGGCTACGTATAAATCACTCCACTCCTCAGTTCAGCACAACCCATTACTATGACATTGACCAGCCAGCGGTAACAATATACATGTATATAATTTATTGCATGGTTTGACTCCCGACTTCCACATGTATATAATTTATTGCATGGTTGACTCCCGACTTCCAGAGTATTTGACACAGTTTTCTAGCAAGTGACCTCTGAAATTATATAGTAAACCTCTCCATACTGAAGGCAACCAGAGATGCCCTTAAGGACAGTGCTTGGGCCTAATCCAGCAGGGAGAGGGTTACGACTGGAATTTGGGAGCCCAGGGAAAACCCTCTTTGGGATTATTTGTCTGACAGGGTTTTTGAGAGGTTTTTGAGATTGTTTTATGAATTGGAGATGAAATTATGAGGTTATATAGGATAAGATATCATGAAACAAGGGACATTGATATTAGGAGAGTTGGCATGTAAATGACCTGAAGCGATGTCAAGACTGGAATTTTTGGAGCCTAGGGAAGACCATCTTCTGGGTTGATGCAGATGGCTGGGTTTTAGAGGGTGTTTTAGAGATTGGAGATAAATGCGTAGGAGGGTATATGGAATAAGATATCATGGAACAATGGGCAGTGGTAGGAGACTCAGCAGCCCATGACTTCATCTGAATGTTTTTCCCCTGTAATGTTTGAGATATGTTACCATAGTAAGTCATTGGGATAATTTAGGACTTTATGACCACAATACTATTTAATACAAAACAAACTTGAATCTAACCCTACACCTCAATGCAAAGAAGATAAAAATGAATATTAAATACACCCCCCCCCCTCTCCGACATAGAGCACCTGTTTCACCTGCATGATGGTATGGACTGATTCAGATCATGTTCGTAAAGGGTGGAGTGATATTTAGCATATATTATATAAGCTAATTACGTCATTTTAAATTTATTAGCTTAGTATATGCAATGCTTGGAATAGGCCCATGGAAATATTACCTCATGACATTCAGTGATATTGATAAATAATAACGGCCTATCTGAATACCACAATGTTGGGCATTGACCACACTGTTGGCCATTGGAGTCAAAGGCTCGAGTTCAAATCCCATCCCGGGAGGCTGGCATCAATGGTCATGAAAGGTACCTATCTGATGTGATCATGATGTCTGTACCTTGGCAATGCAGTTATCATCCTTTGTCTATCAGTACAATCCGGTGCGCACAGGTTTACTGCAACATTTACAAATGTTATGGGTTTCCTCCTGCCATAAACTGACGAGCCTTGATACAAGTGAACAATCTTGAAAGCATCTCTAAATTCCAATAAAATAAAATACATATATTTATTTAATTCCATCAATATTCATACTAAAAGTGCTACACTATGCTAAAAGTTCTACTTAATTTCCACTGCAAAAATATACGTGGACATTTTCTTGGAAAACTTTTCATTGCGGATCAACTTACCATTCTAAGTAAAGTAAGCTATTGTGAAAGGCTATACAGGATATATAATGTTTATACAGCCTTAACAGAATGACTCATACTTTGAATAAGTTGTCAGTCCATCATCATTATTCAAGTTGGCTAGACACTGCTTTCCTGACACCTATCTGACAGTGATCCTGTTCCGTGACGTAACACCGGCTTGTGTATGTGGTGTGAGTGTGTGGGACCACAGATATATACACAGCGACAGTTAGATTAACTTAGAAAGGATTGCTTCCTAGCGCTTCTACCTGCACAAGCACCTGTTGTCATGTTACCAGGATTAATGATCAAGTTGTAATCAGGTGTTGGCAGGAGAAAAACATTGCACTAAATTATTGCGAGTTTGTCTTGCAGGTGAATGCATGAACACATCACGTCCGTTCTAACTATTTGAGTAAAGTGAGATTGTTTATTCGAAATCAATGTTTTATAGGATGATTGTATTTGATTACAGCAGGTAAACTGTTATGTCGTGTGTGTAGAAATGTTAGCTATTGATTGCAGTGCAACTGTAACTTGCGGTTTTATATTAAAGAAATTATTAGTGCAGTAATCCTATATAATTATCAGGATTAGAGTGGTTCTATTCCTTAAAGAAACATGCATGCATATGAATACATTCTAGGTTTGTTTTTGTCAAGGTTTTATATTAAAAGAAAATATTAGTGCAGCAATCCTATATAATTTTCAGGTTTAGAGTGGTTCTATTCCTTTAATGCATTCGTCGCAAATGGGTGAAAGATTCCCACAGCGACGTTAAACTCCATATTCACTCACTCACCTTTAATGCATGCATATGAATACATTCTATAGTTTGTTTTTGTCAAGGTTTTATATTAAATAAAATATTAGTACATCAATGCTGTATAATGATCAGGATTAAAGTGGTTCTATTCCTTGAAGAAATATGCATGCATATGAATAAATTCTAGTTGGTTTGTTTTTGTTGAGGTGTGCGTGAACATTACAACTTGAATTTAAGCCAGAGGCATGGATTCAAATACATCTGTCTCTTGAGTCATACCATTGTAAGTTACGGAATTCTTCATATTCTCAGGTGCATGACATAATTGGGAGGAAAGCTGTAGTATCCGTAATGATACTTGATATTAGTTTACATGACTCAGATGGAAAAAAAAGTAAGAATGTTAGAGTTTATGGGTGGAAAAAAAAAGAGAGTAAGAATGTTAACTAAATGGACAGAAAGTAACCAGTCTGTTTGTTCATTATAGATGCCATCACATATTGGTGAAATATTCCTGCTGTGATGTAAAACAATAATTTGCATGTATTCATTATAGGGAAAGTTTCTTTCTTCTTTTTGCTAAAATTTGGATATATGATAGATATCTATAAAAACATTTTGAGCCATTATTAAATAGAGTCTACCATGTTGAGCATGAAAAAAGAATATTACCAACAATTATTCTAATGATAAACTATGCTATTCTCAAATTCCCAAATGTATCTACAATATAAAAATATGACCATGATCGGCAAATAGGAAGGGCAGTTATGTATTACCTGATCATAGGCAAATTAACCTACACCTATAGGTCAGCCTGCGCCTACGTTTGTCCCCAAGGGAAAGCTGTTATCAGATCATCATCCGGCCCACATCGCCTTAATCCGTACTCGCCTGATGTTCATCAATAGCCGGTCTTTAAACCAGGTTAAATAGCCCAGGGATGTATATAGGTGTCAAATGGCCCGGCTACTTTACTTAGATCTCAGTAATCACATATAGTAATGTGAGGGTCAAACAGCCACTTCTTAATAACTGGCCCTCTATTCAAATGTCCATAATTAAAAGTGCGTGCTTCCCTAAGGGAAAGTCTGTCTATTCAAAAGGTTCATCTCTGTTTGTTTTGTTTGTATTCTTTCAGTACTTTCAACATGTTGAATGATCTGTTTGAGGTCTGTTTGGGCTTAGGGCACAATTGTTGCAATGTGTTGCAGTATTATGTAAATGCTGTGTTTATATGTCTTTAGCATTGGTGAAGCTTTTAATGGCCATATTGTTGTTTACATAATCAGTCATCAGATCATTGGATTTGTATAATCTGATAATCCTAATTCCGCAATACTACTAGGGCATTCCTTGGTGAATTAGTAGGTGTAAGCTGTTTTGATGTAGAGTATATATTTTTGTACATGCGTAAAGTGTTATGTTAGGATGTTGTTTCATTATAAATGTTCATAGATGATGTTTTTTCAAGGTCCAAAGAGTGTACACCTGTGTAAAAAAATATTTAGATTTGGGAATAACTAAGAATGTAAAATACGAAGTCTTATCCCCAGGTCTATTATTTATTTTCTGTTTCAATATTTACCAGTACTTCTAAAACACACTGGAATAGTCGCACCATTCCCCCAGATTCAGTCATCTATTCAAACTTCTGTTTTTCTGCCTTGCCTATTCTTGTCTATTATTTAATGTTAACCCTTTTCCATGCCAGGAGCATCTATAGAGATTCAATTACAAATTGAGATCAAGATCATTCCAGCAGGCAAAGGGTTAGGATCAGAACTGGACATCTGACCGACCCGCTTGTCAACATAGTGTTGTTAGACCAGCACACTTCACAGACGCCATTGTAGACATGATACCAATGGAATGTGGGCCCATTGTGTCTCCATAGTGTCTCATGTAGTGTCCCGTATCCCCCAGGCTAATATACTGGTCACTGAAGGGAGAGGTCTGACTACTGGTCATGCAGGTTCTGTCTCCCTACAACACCCCCAGGATCATGGTTCTATTACCAACCAGAGCTAGCTTTCTGCTCTATTATCATGTACAAGTCAGTGGCAAAAGGTCAACTTTAAAGAGCCGGCCTGCATGTTAGTGTCAATAATAATACAATCATGACCTTATCTTGCTTACCTTGTTCAGTGTTTATGTTTGTGTTCATGCTTGTGGAACTGAGGTATTTCTGATGATGAATCTACAAGCTGGTGCATGCTGCATAATGTATTAATTATTTACCTTGCGTAGTGTAGATGGTAACCACTGATATTATTTTATTTGGTAAATAATATCAATATATCTTTTTTTTTTACAATTCTTTGGATCCAAATTCAAAGTACTAATTACAAATGTCAACTGCTCGATTGCAACATGATAGTGGAGAGAAAACCACCAATTGTTTACTCATTCTGTTTGGTAGAATTTGCTGTATATAAACATATGAATACAATGTCTTGGCAGTGTAGACGTAAATCTGTGCTTAGTCCTACTTTGTATTCAACACTATACTCATAAATGTGCATATTGAAACTTGCACCCTTTCATGAGATGAATTGGGGCATAGAGGAATGCCATATATATTGTAATGTGTACCATATGTTTATTGGTCCATACTTATAATCATGTTCATGGACTAACAGTCGACACAGTGACATATGACATGTCTTACTCATAGGTACATGGATGCTCATGCAATATCACACTGAATAAATGTTTGGATAATGACATTTAATATGGAGCATATTTAATATGGTAATATTTTCCCATTTTTCATAACCTGTTAAAATGTTGCCACTGACTGCAGTATAACAGAGCAGAAAGCTAGCTCTGGTAGGTAATAGAGCCATGCTCCTGGTGGTGTTGTAGGGTGACAGAACCTGTCTCTAGAAATGGTTCAATGTTCAATATATTCATATGCCATTCTCCTCTTATCCATCTGTCAGGGTTCCTACATCAAAGGTGTAAGACTAATATGAAATCTGATAACTGAGCAGGAATATCTAATCTCTGTCTATTGTAGTTCCTACTTGAAAGGTTTTTGAGCACTTGAGAACTAGACAATGCCTAAAATATGTCCCTTCTATATACTTCATATACACTCACTCACTGTCCCTTCTAGATTCAGGATTGCCTGAGAAATATACAACAATCTCTACACTGTATCTTCTAGAAGTTCTTCTTGAACATCTCTGGACCTGGTGCCCGTTGCACGACACTCTTGTAGGCTACAACTATTGTAACATCAACGCTTTCTATTGTGGTAGGGCCCCAGTTACAACTATTGTAGCACTACAAGAGCGTCATGCAATGGACACCTGTTTGTTCTCCTATGACTTGTTGACCTGGGCGACCTAAGATGTCCTTGATGATGTCATGACATCACTCTCTCACTCTTGTTTCTGTGCCTGACCACCATGGATGAGCTCTAAACCTTCTGCCCACCAGACCATATGATCACCTCCTTATCCCTTCCTTAAAGTGTGTCCCATGCAACTATGATGTAACAGTGATCTGGTAACCCTCTCTCATCGCTCTCACTTTGTGATCTGTCAACATCTTGTACTGCAATCCACTGGCTGCCCAATGTGATTGATATACCTTCACTGAGTGCTTTCAGAGATGTATGCATCTTGTACTACTGCAATTTGAATTTGTCCCGATGAGGTGTATCCTTGTGAAATGTATGTAGGCAATGTATGCACCTTGTACTACTACCATTTGAATTTGTTCTGACGAGGTCTTCATGTTCTGAGCCAGCCATTGATTGCCCAATTTGATTGATATACCTCATGATTTCAGAGATGTATGTCTCTTGTACTACTACTCGTCGCAAATGGGTGAAAAATTCCTGCAGCGACGTTAAACTCCATATTCACTCACTCACTCTTGTACTACTACAATCTGAATTTGTCCTGACAATGTGTATCATTTAAAGATGTATGTAGGCTATGGTCTGTGAGAGAGTCTTGAGTGGTGCATCTTCATATCCTTCAACTGCACCCTGTATAGTAATCAGTGTGGTATGCTATTCTATTTACACTGTTCATGGTTTAACATCCCTGCCTAGTGTAGCTGATTTAGCGGATGTAATCAGTGTGTAATGATCCGCCCATTGACAGTTCCATGTACTGTTGTATAAAGATGGGTTGCTATGGACATGATGAACACTTTGAAGACATATCTTACACAATTCCAATAGTTTTACATTTCTGACATTGATTAATAATAAACATATACAATAGATCATAACCTCTTTTTTTTGAACATCAGAAATAATATATTTGTTTGTCAATGTTGCATGACATTTATTACAAATTTCTTTGTACATTTAACATGATAATTGAACATTTCATTCAGTAAACTGTTTAGCTATGGCACGAGAAACAACATGAATTCAAACAGTTATAGCTTCCAAATAAGAAATATTTTTCTTAAAAACCCAAACATTCAGGAATTCATGCTTATGTTTAATTTGTTGCCATAGTTACTATGCGTACCAGAATACATACTGAACCGCATATTCTTTTATTCCTTCTCCATTCTGTTAAAAACATTCCAAACACATGTTATTAATGTGCGTGCAGTAATACAGTGCTATGGGGACTGAGTTCACACATGTGGTAGGAAGTAGACAGGGGGGTACGCTACATCCCTCTTTGTTTGTTTGAACTCTCTATTATTATACTTTAAAGTGCCAATGTCACATACCCAGCGCTTTAGTTTCCATCCACAATGTTGTAATAATTATTAAAGATGGTATTGTGATAATACTTATGATATTTTTTTCTGCATTATTGGATTAAAATATAAATATATTTTTATTAAATTATTAAATAAAAATGTATCCTGAAATGTAAATGTTGATGGACGATGGATGACATAACCAGTATACACGGTATGGCAGCCTAGGAGGGGTTAATGGTTTAACTATGTTATTGCTGGATTAACCATTTCCCTGCTGAATTAGACACATACACGGCTCTTTAGGGTATCTCCGGTTGCTTCCAGTATGGAGAGGGTTAAATACCATTGCTGTTGTATTGGGCATTTCCAGTTGCTTCTAGCAGATAAAAGGTTAAGTATCGGACATATTTTCTGAGCGGCCATGCATATTTAATTTGATAATGTGGCATGGGTGGGAAACGGATAATTGTGATGCTTCTCACTTCCTGCAAGCATGTTGACAAGTTTCCAATTATCTGAGTTGTTTGTCCAGCGTCCCTCAGTGGAATGTTGATTCAGATATGAAACATTGAGTAATGCTAACACCAGAATAGCTAGGATTGAACCAAATAAATGTTTATAGAGCTTGAGAAAACTTTCTTGCTTGGATAGGTCCATATGAACAAATGGAACAAGATGTTTAACAAATGTCTTGAATAAATATACATTAACAGGTTCCACATGTCTAATTTAATTGAACATGTAATAAAGATGTTTTACCCAGTGCTGTCCTGGTGATTTTAATATTACTGTAGTGCCGTACAGAGATAAAGTGCAGAAGTACTTTGTTATCATTCAATATGTGTAGTGTTCAACTCGTTCAAGGTAAACAAACAAATAAATAAATAATAATACAAAAATAAAATAAAATAAAAATACATATGTAAAAATAAATAATTAAATAAATACAGATACATATTCTTAGCATACTGTTATTCATTGGCCAAATAATAAATGAATGCATGAATGAATGATTGAATGAATGAATAAATGAATAAATACATATAAAAATAGATTTTTTGTAAATAAAAAAAATCAAATTAAAATAAATAAATACTTATTCTTAGCCTATTCATGGGCCCACTGAATGTTAAATAAATACTACTACTATTCCTAGCCAACCCTTATTCATGAGCCCACCGAAAGTGAAATAAATGTATACTACCGGTACTATTCTTGGCCTACCCTTATATTCATGTGCCCTAAGTATGTGTGCAACACAAATACCACCCTTTTCTATCCACCCTTTCATAAATAAAACAAACTATTGTATAATATGTCTATTTTTAGTGTGTATATCCCTGTACTTGGGAATGCTTACAATGTAACCCTGTTCATGCATTGACTACTGTTAGTAAGACCCTAGGACACTGAATGTCCACATCACCCCCAAGTCTGCCAAGACAAACACTGAGCTGTTCTGCACTAATAGGTCACTGGTCAGTTGGCCTGGCTTGACCACTAAGCTGACCTCTGGTCAAACATGGACATAGAGTATTATGTCCAGAGGGTTCACAGATAGATGACAACATTATACTGATACAATAGTATTGGGTGCAGAAGTGTATACCGTACTGCTGTGGTACCATCACACATAAGTGGGCATGATGATATATATTCACCTTTATATCAGATTCAATAGCAGTTGTCAGAGCCTAAGTTTCCAGGTTCAACTCGCATACTGGAAGACTGGCACGGCACCAATGTTAGCGAAAATTACCTTCTGATGTGATATCGATTGGATGGGATGTCTGTGGCAACCTTCAGCACTACAGATGTTGCGGGTTTCCTCCTGCCCTAAAAACTGACAAGCCGTTGTATAAGTGAAAGAATCTTGAAAGTGGCTATAAAAAACACACCAAACAATTTTAAAAAAATAGTAGATGACTGAGGCTGTTTTTATACCTGCATTTTATGTTGATTTCTGACAGTTTTACACATTAACCTTCTCCCTGCTGGATTAGGCACAGGCACTGCTCTTCAGGGCATATCCTGTTGCCTTCAGCATGGAGGGGGTTAAGCTGCTTGGTATTATAGTACCATGGTACCAGCACATATATCCAAATAAGTAAGATTCTGGTGTGGATCACATTAATTAGCTTGCTATTTGCCAGGAATTGTTCCTCACCAGGACACACTGTTGTAGGTTAAATGTCAAAGTACCAAGTTGATTTCATGTCACACAAGAGTGACATTGTGACTCACTCAGTTAAAGGTTGCATATTTATAATGTTGAAACACCATACACATTAATCACAGAGTTGGGCCACTGGAGATCATTGTAGAAACCATGTGTCATTTGAACCCGTCACAAATGTCGAGCTTTTATGAGTTATTTTATTGTTTATACCATATTTCAGGTATTAAATATACATGCATGCAGGACAAATCAAGAGCTTTTTCATTGTGAATTTATATTTCCTGTAAATTTATTTTCCCTGTACTACTGCATGGGTTGTTCAAGACCAATCATAAAATGTTGGGATATATTTTTCAGGATAGTAAAGAAATGTAAATATTTGCTTGGAAGAAGTTTGTATAGAGGTAGAAACACTGTTCATTGTACCAGAACATGTGATATGCTGATACAGTGAAGCAATATTTGTAAAGAATTGTATGAGGTGCATGTATGTGTGTGTATGTGTGTCTGTGTCTGTGTGTGTGTGTGTGTGTGTGTGTGCGCGCGCGTGCATGCTGCATTTTGTGTGTATGTGTGTGTTTGTTTATGTTGCATTCTGTGTGTGTATTGCATTGTGTGTGTGTATGTGTGTGTGTATGTGTGTGTGTTTAGTTGCATTCTGTATGTGTGTTGCATTGTGTGTGTAAGTGTGCATGTGCGTGCATGCATGCATGCATGCGTGCGTGCGTTCGTGTGTCTGTAAGCACGTACGTATGTGTGTAAGTGTGCATGTGTGTGCGTGCGTGCGTGTGTGCATGCATGCATGTATGCGTGCGTGCGTGCGTGCATGCGTGCGTGTGTGCGTGCGTGCGTGCGTGCGTGTGTGTGTGGTGTGTGTGTCTGTAAGCATGTACGTATGTACGTATGAGACTTTACAATGGAGGTAGGTAGGTACAACATGAACTCTATCTTGATGTGATAATCTTGTGTATGAAATTCAAGTAACCACCGATAGCTATCACACCAGACGTTTCTCAAAGTACATGGACAGAACTGTGAACTTATTGACTTACATATTATGTAAATGTACGTGACATGCATAATTTGTTTGACATTTTATTCAAATGTTGATGTTTGATATGGGTGTTGACATTTTATCTCAATGGAATGCACCACCACCACCACCAGCTATTGATGAAGAGTGATTGTATGTTGACAGGTATTTACATAGTTATACACATGTATGCATTGTAAATACTGGTAGTATGACCTTTGGTCTTTGGTTGTATGTTTGTCATTGGATATTATGAGCAGGTGTACTTGTTGTGTTGAGTGTAGTTTTATTCACTAGGTCACCAGATGTACACACAACTAAGCTTCAAACACATGTAGGATTACATATCAGTCATCACATTTCTAACTGGTCAGCTAGTGCATTCATATCAAGCACACCATTTAGACACTGTAAGGAGAATTGTGATATACAAAGCATTACCAAAGTATGCACACATGTTTAACCCTCTCACTGTCGGTTGCCGCCAGCATGGAGAAAGTTAACAGTATCTATGGTATTACACTATTTAAAGAATTCATTACGACAACAAATTTCAGTTCGATCAGTTGTTACTTCTACCACTTATTGTGTCTGATTTTAATAACAATCATGCTAACTGCAGAATGGAAAAACAATGCATTTAAAAAATAATATATATCAAAGGATATACTGAAGAAATAATCTTCTAAATGTAAAATAATAGAAGTGCCCATAAAATATTTCATAGATTCCTGTCTTCAGGGTACACATAGTTTTGAGGACTGACCCCTGAGATTACGAAACTTTCTGAGTATGATTTCATGCTCAAGCTTAGATTATGTCTGAAGATTTGTGAACAAAGTTGAGCATGAAATTGTACTTGGAAAAGTTTTGTATAGTCGAGGCCTGCTGTTTTGTGCATTTTATTAATCTCATAAACTTATTTTTGAAATGGTCTTTTGCTTCAGGTGAGACTGGAGATAAAGGACTTGTTCACAGACCTGGCCGATGGCAAGATCTTAATGAAACTGCTGGAGATCATCTCTGGGGAGAATCTAGGAAAACCCAACAAGGGGATACTGAAGGTGCAGAAAGTAGAGAACCTCAACAAATGTCTCAAGTTCTTGGCTACAAAAGTAAGTCTTATATTTTACCTCTAATAAGTGACTTTTAAAGCAAGATGTATTGGTTTAAACATTATATAATTCTTACAGAGATGAAAAGGTTTTGCAGTAAAATAAATGTTAGAGATTGTATAAAAGCATTTCTTGCTCTGAGATTACGAAAACCTTTTTAGGATTTCATGTTCAAGCTCAAGATTTTATGTGGGGATTTGTGAACAAAACTTTGAGATGGATTTAAAATCGTATTTTATAAAGTTATGTGATCTTGGGGCATATAATAAATTACCTGAAGGAATGTTGCATGTCATGATTGATGGCTAAAAACCAGATTTTGGAAATCAAAGTTTCATGTCATTTCGTAAATGATTCAATTTCTGTGTACTTTGTAAGGACATATCAATATAGTTCTGTATGTCAGTAAAGCTATCAGACTTGTATGTCTCATTCTATTTGTTTACTGTATATGAGTATAGCAGACCTATATTGGGTGCAAATCTGGGTTGTGTTCAGGCTGTAGTACATTTTACTACACTACACTACAATAGTGGTTAACTGAACGAGTTTGTAACATCCTTTGGTTTTTTTCTACAAAACACTATGGGATTCAAACACGTAATGAAAAAGTAGTACTACATGGTACTACATATGCTGGCTGAATGGCTTCCGATGCACTATATTGTAGTGTCGGTTGAACACACCCCTGTAATGTGTGATTGCGTCTACTTCAGGTGTACTTTGAGAACATCGGTGCTGAAGACATTGTAGATGGCAACCCGCGACTCATCCTTGGACTCATCTGGACCATCATCCTCCGCTTCCAGATCCAGGAGATTACCATACAGCTCGTAAGTAGGGGCAGATAACTCTGTGCCCATCATCATTAAGGGGAGATCACTCTATTTGTATTCATGATGAAAAATGGATTCTGGTAAAGGAAGATGACTATGTGCACATGTGTAAACATTAAGGAGAGATAAGTCTTATTATGGATTCTGGCATTTTCTTCACAATATTTGTACAGTATGATGAACTATGGATTCTGATAGTGGAAGATAACTCCGTGCACATAAACATTAAGGGGAGATTACTCTATTTGTATGATGCATTATGGATTCTGGCATTTTCTCGATTCTGCCGACGTATTTCACCAGCAATGAAACTTGGGATGGCATGTCAGGTATTCTTTAAGTATGGCTATCGTCTGTGGTTCGTCTGTGTTCATCTATTATTGTTGTTCAGGATGACGATGAGGGGAGCAATGAGAAGAGATCGGCCAAGGACGCTCTCCTGTTGTGGTGTCAGAGGAAAACAGAAGGGTAAGCTGCAGAAATCTTTAGACATAAGCATGCTTTTATTGGATATATGCTTTCAAAACCCTGGTATATAATGACGATAGTAAGAAAATATAATACAGTTATCTTCAACACAGCAAATTACCATTAACATTTGTCATCAGATAAACATGTATCAAAAAATAAATCTCTGAACTTTGTTGATTTGTTGCAGATACCCAGGTGTCAAAATCACAAACTTTACAACCAGCTGGAAGAGCGGACTGGGTTTTAATGCTCTTATACACGCACACAGGTAAGACGGATACTAGAATTATGGTTTGTGTTGTCAGATATGAAACCAGGCATCCTTGAAAGCTATTTAAGTAAAGTAAACCACGAAAATGCCACATCACACGTTTCTCAGTGTTCAGTATATGAAAGGAACAGTGCAAATTAGAAAGTGCACAATTATTCATAACTTTGAATTTCTTAGAGATTTAGTTATGGAACTGTGATTAATCTTTGATCACAATTTGTCCACAGACCAGACTTATTCGACTACAATCGTCTGGACCCAGCAGAAAACATTAACAACCTGAACCATGCATTTGGAGTGGCTGACAGTGAGCTCGGTATCCCCAGAATCCTGGACGCTGAAGGTAGGAATACAAGGAAAGATCCCAAGACAAATTGGGGCAGGTGATAGTGCAGTATCACCTGCCATCATATATCAGTTTTGGGAAAGTAATTTGCCTACTAAATTGGTTATGTATACAGTACTGCATCCTTAGTGTTGTCGGTACCAGCCAGTGCTTGCAGGTTTACTGCAACATTCAGTTCTAACAGTTGCGGGTTACCTCCTACCCTAAACTGACATGTCGTGATATACTGTAAATCATGAAATTAATGCGTCATTAATTTAATGCGACCTAGATTTTAGACATAAATGCGACACCAATAAAATGTGAATGGCCATGTCTCCATACATGTTTTCCTCCAAGTCTTACCTTTAACGCGCAGCAATTAAATGCGACAATATGGTGGTCGCATTTTTCATGATTTACAGTAAATATACTTTCTGAATGAAATGTAGCCGCGTGATATAAGATGCTCCTACTGGTCTCGGCCAGAGGGCTTACCCCTTTGGCTCATTCGGTAGAGCGTTGCTCACGATCCAGCAACTCGGGTTCAAATCCCAGGGTAATCAGCATGATTCCTTGTTACAGAAAGAATGTTATAAGAATCAAATCACAATCACACAAGAATTATACCTCTTCTGTGTTGACCTTGGTGCTGACCTTGGTGTTGACCTTGGTGCTGACCTTGGTGCTGACCTCTGTCTGGCCTTGAAGTGTGTCCAGCAAACACGGCCCTGTAGGAGTTGACCATGTCTGCCTGGAACACCACGACACGAACGTTGTCCAGACTGGACTGACCATGCTTCTTGGAAAATGTCTGGACGGCGTACTTGAGAGACGACGCCATCTTGTCTGGGGACATCTTCTGGCCACCTGTTGGTGAGAGATCAATCATCTGACAGAAGTCAATCATCTGACAGAGAAGGCAATCATCTGACAGAAGGCAATCATCTGACAGAAGTCAATCATCTGACAGAGGTACGAATCAATCATCTGACAGAGGTACAAATCAATCATCTGACAGAAGTCAATCATTTGACAGTGGTACAAGTCAATCATCTGACAGAAGTCAATCATCTGACAGAGGTACAAATCAATCATCTGACAGAAGTCAATCATTTGACAGAGGTACGAATCAATCATCTGACAGAGGTACAAATCAATCATCTGACAGAAGTCAATCATTTGACAGAGGTACAAGTCAATCATCTGACAGAGGTACAAATCAATCATCTGACAGAGGTACAAGTCAATCATCTGACAGTGACCCCTGACTACGAAATGTAGCGCAGTGGTAGAGTGTTGGACTTCGGAGCCAAAGGTTCCAGGTTCAATTCCCGCCCAGGGGGCCCGGCATCAATGTTCGCGAAAGTTACCTTTCTGACGCGATATTGATAGGATGCACTGACTGT
>JAUTBV010101052.1:0-15920 GCA_032361325.1 Lepetodrilus fucensis | reverse complement strand
TTCTAGCTTTTTATTTTCTGATGAACAAAACTTGCAGAGAAGGCACTGGGCTTATAACCCAGAATAGGCCCACTTAATTATTCATCTACTCCAAAAGGGGTAGTGGGCTTATGCCCCAGTATGGGCCTATGACCCACGATATACGGTATATTAATCTAAATTTACATGTCTAAAAATGATACAGTCCTTTAATTTAATTCTGTTGTGTATATATCTGCTTATTGTTCTTCAAATGTATTCTTGTATTGCGCAAGTAAATATTTATGTTTCCAAATCAAAACATGGACTTCAATTGTAATAACAATTAATTTATTATTCATTTTGTAGACATAAAAGTTATATTAATTGTATATTTTGACTATTATATTAATTTGATGTAAGAACATTTTTTATTATGTGTGGGTGTCTTTTATTCATATCCAACCAACTTTATGTTTCAGATTCAGACTCAAGTGACGAAGATAAGAAAAATGAAAAATGAAGTAAAAAGTAGGACTGATAAAATCTGATATGGAAAGTGATTGCAAATCTCATTTCTGAAAACTACACAGCACTGGAATTCAATTATAGGCAGGAATGATGTTCATCTTTTACATTGAAAAAATGTTGTCAGTCTTAATATACTTTTCTGATATTTATTTTATACTGGTATTTATATTTTGTATTTTCGTAACTACTATTGTTGAACTGTCTTTGTAATAATTATCACATTCTCAGCTAAAAAGCCATGGATGATGTTAAATGATGAAGTATTAATATTTCCTTATACAAATGTTACTGAAAATCACTGAATCAGCTATGAAGTGTTTTTGCTCAAGCTTCTAAAGTCTGCGTACGTTGGTGACCGTTTAAAAAACATGGGAGGTATGTGCTAGCCATAGTAAAATTGGGTCAGCTCACCAGATGCAATCATGAACCCTATTGAAGCAGATCTCAACAAAGCTATAAAATTAATAATGATATATAAGAATTATTTTACCCACCAGAATTCTAATTCAGATTCAGATCTTGATATAATTATGCTTATTCAGTTTTTTAAAATTATTATTGTTTTAAAGTCTGAATGGATTATATTTGGAATATTATCAGAGATTATTTGCGTCAAGGAAAATTATATTATTTACTAATATATGGTTACCAAATAATATGTAAAATATATTGAAAATGTTTACGAATATTAAGTAATTTTTTTAAAACTGTGAAGTATGTACATAACATAAGTTACGTAACATACTTTCATAGTTTTTACAGTTCTTTCATAGTTTTTACAGTTCTACACAATAATAGTGCAGTGCCAGCAAGAATGATAATCAAGCCTTTTATACTTTGTGTTGAGCAATTTGATTCTATGAAACCTCAGTACGTTTTTGAAAGCATGCTCTTAGCAGTACATTATTAATCCTGTCAATGGATCTATGTGCTCTCATTTCACCTTCTCAACTCCCTGAGGAGTATACTCTATTTTGCTGTGATATGTATTTCCTGTTGCCATGTACAGTATCAGTAAGCATGCCTGTAGATCTTAGTCACACCAACAAAGACTTAGTACGTACAATAGACCTCGCATAGGACATACTCATTGGGACTAGCTATTTTTGTCCATTATATGCAAAGTCCGTTATATGCATATTCCGTAATTAGCGTTAGACGGGATCGGGACTTCAGATTCAGTCCGTTATAGGCGAGTGTCCAGTTTATCCGAGGTCTACTGTATATTAATTTCTATAGAATCAAATTCAAATATTGCAATGGTTGTGTATTCATTTACCATAGAATCAAATTCAAATGTACTGTATGATTATCATGTAACAACTACGCAGTGATTTATGTTTTATATATTTATTGCTATTAGGTCGAAAAGATTCCATCATTCATCAAATGTAGAATGATACTGATTTTGTAAATTTCGGAAAATTTGATTTAAGTTTGCTGATAATATAATTATTGTATGTATAGTTGATGTTTTTCTGCTAATGTATGTAACTAATCCTATTGTTAAACAAGAGAAAATAATTATTTTTGTTTTTATGGAGTAAATCCAGTGTTGATTGTCGATGGTAATTAAATAGAAAATATCATGTAAAATATTTTAATATAGAAAATATAGAAAATTAATTCATGAACAGTGTACTTTACTAAAAGTTAATCCATTTTGTCCGTCCAAAGAAAATATTGTTAATACAGTCTATGTTATACAATGGTACATTGTAACCCTCTCCCTGCTGGATTATTCCCAGGTACATCCATTTAGGGCAATTCTGGTTGCCTTCAGCATGGACAGGGTTAATATAGTTGTAACAAGGTGAAATCTGGATGTGCAGTCTATTGTTATTTTAATTATTCTTTTTAATGTCATTACATTCAGCAGTTTACAACAGTTTTGAGATCAAGTTTATTTCAACTTTATATTTATTGAATTTTGGTTCAGACTCTACAACTGAAATAAATATTATTTTATATTATTTTATTGTGTTGGCTTATTTTGTGTGTGTGTGTGTGTGTGTGTGTGTGTGTGTGTGTGTGTGCGTGTGCGTGTGTGCATGGTCTGCATGTGTTGTGTGTGTGTGCTGAAAATGATTGCCACAAATAATTCTTCTTGATAATAAAACAGCATGTAGAACGTTAGAATTCCCTTAGTACATGTACCAGTATTCGAAATAGTGACGGGTTATTTTCAGAGAGGACTTAACGTTTTAGAATTACAGACATATCACTTATCACCATTGTTTCTTCTGTATCAGCCATTACTCCTAGGTCTTACTGTATCACAACATTATTACAGGCTTTCCTCCCTATATAAACAGATCACTAAAATACTAAAAATTTAAATGATGTAAATCCTCAACACCAAGTCAAAATTACTATTGCTTCAGTTAGCAGTAGCCAATAACCATAACAAAATACATGTATTGTATTGTATTTTATTTTATACAACATGACATAATTTACCTGAAATATTAATACATATAATACAAGTACATGTATACATTTGCATAGAATTGTAAGTGTACCGAAATACGGCAGGAGAGTTTGTACAAATAAAAATAATTGAACAAATAATTGAACAAAGAATTGGGTAACTTTGCCAATACATAACGGAACAACTCAGAAATTAATTTTCTGACAATCATATTTGTATATTTCATTATTAAATTGTACAATGATATTAAGTTTAATGGAAATTTAATAACTTCCATTAACCTCATGACAATCCATGAACAATCCATTTGTACATGATTAAATCATAAAATTAAATATGATTTTTAATAAGTTTCATGACACATGTATTAATATCTTGGAATTCTATGAAATTATCTGAAGGACTTGTCTCGACATTGAAAATGTTTATCGTTATCATAACACATTTAGATCAATAGATAACAGTAATTGGTCTTTGATACCTAATTCATTAACATATTTAACACTAATATACTTATTATTGTGCTTATGGGGCCCATTGCACAACCTTCTTATAACGCTACAATAATTGTAACTGGGCTTCCGCCACAATAGAAAGCGTTGACCTTACAATAGTTGTAGTTAAAAGAGCATTTGTAAGATCAATGATTTATATTGTGGCAGGAGCCCAGTTACAACTATTGTAGCGCTACAAGGGCCCATATACTAGCACACTACACAGTAAAGCAATAAGAAGATTATATGTACTGTATAGCATGTATTAGATTCTGAACTAGTCCTGTGTTCAGCAGTTTTTCTTGTGAACATTTGAATGGTAATGCCATGAGTAATGGTTCTTTGTTCAAGAAGTAGACAAGCAGGGTCTGATGGATGGATGGATAGAAGAATGGATGGAAGTATGAATTAATAGATATATGGATGGATAGATGAATGGATGGATAGGGCTATGAATTGATGAATAGATACGAGAATTGATGGATAGGGGATGTGTGGATGGATATAGGTTTGGATGGATAGGAATGGATGAATGGATGGATAGATGGATGGACATAGTTAATAATAGATGGAGGTATGGATAGATAGAAAATAGAAGTATCTATAGATGGATTGATAGAAGAATGGATGATACAGAAGTATGTATGGATGGATAGAGAGAGAGAAATGGATGATAGAGGATGTATGTATGGATAGATGTATGAATAAATAGATAGATGGAGGGATAGATAACTTATGGATGAATATAGGAATGAAGGATAGATGAATATAGAGAAATGGATGGATAGTATGTATTGATAAATGGATAGATAGATGTATGAATAGATAGATATAGGGATAGATAACTTATGACTGGATAGATAGATGGAGGGATAGATACAGATATGTATGGATAGATACAAGGTATGGATGGATGTATTGATACATGTATGTACGCTATGGCTGAAAGGAGGGATCTATAGATGCAATAAAAAATGGTCAGATGACTTCAAGATGAGCATATTACCCGTATAATCATCAAATGCCTCATGATCAGTGGTTCTAATAATGGTGTCCTTGTAACGTTTTGTAGCCATATGTGATATAAAATGCTCCTACTGGTCTTGGTCAGTGTATGGTTTCTTGAAGCTCTAGTATCCACTACGAGACCATTATAGCACTCTGGTAAGTGCACAATCCCCATGTATAAGAGATGTCTGTAGATATGAGAGCTTCGAGAAATTATATCCAGAGGGGTTGAACTTGTGGTAGAAATTGGACATGATCCAAGAAACCTGGCTAAATCCCAAGATTTACCTACCTACTAGCCCTGGTGTTTCTATTATTATATATCATTATATCATTTGAAAATATTATCTCATTCATGTGATAATTGGTTTCCTGAAACTTGAGACTTCATAAATAAATTTGTTCCATGAAATTTGTTGGACGAAATGAGTTTAATGGCATGACAAGTTCTTTTATCTTCCTCCAACAAAGACTGCTCACAAAATAAAATGAATGGGTGGGCTATTTCATTAAAGGTACACTGTCAGTTTGGGATGTGCTCTTTATGTCAATAAGCCAAAATTGTAGGACATTTACCAGTAATTGTTATGTATCACACACAGATGCTTTTTTATCACCATCATAAAAATAAAATATGTGCCCATTTAAAAAGAAAACAACTTCTATAGCTCAATTCTAATCATGCCTATTTAACCTTCTCTATGCTGCAGGCCAGAGATGCCCTAAAAAGCAGTAACTGTGCCTAATCCAGCAGGGAGATGGTTAACCATTCATAAAGTTAATAATGAATCAATCATTATCATGCCATTTATTTTGACAATTAATAACTGATAAAAACATATCAAGGATGATGATGAATGTTAAAAGTGACAATTTAAAATAATTCATTAAAAAAATGCTGTAACCGTCAACAATAACAGAACATGGCACAATGAATAACGTACTCCCATATAAATAATGAAAATGTAAAAAATATATCTATGATATTTTCTTGATCACATATTTTGATTTAAAGGTACATACCCGGGGTATAATAATATTTGCAGTTAACCACTTGAAATTACTAATTGCATATACACATACATATTACAATGTATACTACAAAACCAATTTCAACAAGCATCTCAACATCTAGTATTAAATATTCAAAATACATTTCCACAATTAATTGAAAATGAAATTTACCCAAATAATTTTACATGAATACATGCAATTGTTGCATGTTGGTAATTGAACCACACAACATTATGACCAAAACTCTTAAAGGAAATTGTTCCAAAAGCATGGCCGGCTTGATATGCAGGATATATATCTTCTCTGGTAATCCTTTCGTCCATCATTTACACTTTGCAGCAGTGTTGATTTAAAAACAAATATATACTGTATTTAAAAAAAGAGAGGATTAATTAAAATAAACACAACCAAGGTCTTGTTCAAATAAATGCCAATCCTGAGAAATTATCTCGATTTTCCTGAGCTCTGATGGTAGGAGGTTATTCCAGATACCAGATGTTATTCCAGATACCAGGTGTTATTCCAGATACCAGGTGTTATTCCAGATACCAGATGTTATTCCAGATACCAGATGTTATTCCAGATATCAGGTATTATTCCAGATACCAGAGGTTATTCCAGATACCAGAGGTTATTCCAGGTACCAGAGGTTATTCCAGATACCAGAGGTTATTCCAGATACCAGAGGTTATTCCAGGTACCAGAGGTTATTCCAGATACCAGAGAACCCTGGTGGAAGTTATCCTGGATACAAGAACATTTGTAGAAGGTTATCTTTGATACCAGTAAACAATAGTAGAGTCGTTCCAGATACCTAAAACACTGGTATTAAAGTTTATTCTAGACACCAGAAAACATTGGTAAAACAACAGCTTGGATACCAGACTGGTAGGTTATTCCAGTTACCAAACTGGGAGGTTATTCAAGATACCAGGTTGTTCCAGACACCATACTGGTGGGTTATTCCAGTTACCAGACCGGTAGATTATTCAAGATACCAGACTGGTAGGTTATTTGATACCAGGTTATTCCAGATACCAGACAGGCAGAATGTTATTCCAGATACCAGACTGTAAGTTATTCCATATAAATGTGTAGGTTATTCCAGACACCAAACAACAGTGGTACAAGTTGTCTTTAGATTCCCAGATTGGTGGAAAGTTATCCATGAATTCATAAACTAACACGCATCATTGCCAATAGAACACCACACTTGATTGGTCAAAACTGACACAGTCATAGAATTTTAGTCACCATGGAAACACTCTTTAGTCTCACACAATGAATTCATCATCGCTAATTTCCACTTCTGCGATTAGAAGCTTGTTGTGAGTCAAGTTTACGACTTTTTCCGATCTTTCTTCTTTCCACGGCACTACAGCGCGTAGATCTTTGATTTGTGTGTCTCGCTGCGCGATCTGCGCTCGTAAATAATCTATCTCCTTCACCACTTGGTCCATTTTCTGAAATCAGACAGAAAAATTAATGAAAACAAACATCGGAATAAATTTAACAAAAAGGCGTGGCCTATTCCTATTAGTGTGATCTGCAAACATGTTCAGGGTAACTTCTCGAAGCTTTCATATCCAATATATGATACCATAGTGCTCTCTTAACCCTCTCCATGCTGAAGGCAACCGGAGATGCCCTAAAGAGCAGTGCCTGTGACCAATCCAGCAGGGAGAGGGTTAAACTGCTTAATTGTTTTGTACTTTGATAAACAGAATCCAGAGCATTAAATATTATTTTGAAATTCAAACTATGACTAACAATAAAACTTACCACAGTCGATGAATCAGTTTCTGGTTTGATTCGTGCCACGGTCATAATTATCTCCCCTTGAATAATCTCCAGTGTCTTTAGAACTATTTTGGCGTCTGCTCCTAAAATGAGTCTGCCATTGACCTGAAACATGTAACCATGGTTACTTCAAGTTTGGAATATTTTGAAAGTGAATTGCAATATTTTCACAAGCTTGTTTTGTTGGCATATATAAAATTAATTTTAAAACATATACAGTAGACCTCGCATATAACGTACTAATTGGGACCGGCTATTTTTGTCCATTATACATGGTCCGTTATATCCATATATTGTAATTAGCTATAGACGGGACCGGGACTTCCATATTCAGTACGTTATAAGCGAGATTCTAAAATTTGTTAGAAAGCTTCCCCACAAAATCTCTGCCGATTTATTTTGTTGAACATATTAAGAAATTGTGCATAATTTATTTAGTTCTTTCTGTTGTCAAAATATTAATTTGAAGATAAAAATACAGAAAATTATTTTAAAATAAAATCACCTCAATAAGCAAATCCCCAGTCTCCACACTTCCTGTAGGGGAGACAATCTTCTCTGTGAAGCTGTGAACGGCCACCATAGAGAATGATGTCATCCCTGTTGCCTTGACTGGTCTGAATGCACTATCAGGGCCCCCTAGTGTAGCATACTGGCCCTGTGGTGTGGATAACACAGGAGACTCCTTGGAGGAGCCGTCCCTAAGGGCAGGTAACTCTATCACCAAGTCCTTCAGCTGTAGGCTGTCCTCTAAACTGACATCCTTCTGCAGCTCGACCTTGGTTCCGTGAAAGCTGTAAACTTGGGCTAGCTGATACAGCGTTGGATACCTGGATGCCGACTGTTTGAACCCGTTTTCGTCGCCGCCATTGAACTTCCAGTTTCCAGGGAGGGTTGCATACGACAGAGGGTCATCGGAAGGGACATAATTGAGGTGAAGGTCACTGCTGGCACACTGCATTCCGGGGTTAAATTCCGATTTGACTGGATGAATCTCAGCTGATTGAGAAGGATCCCAACCGTGTCTGTGTTCATCCTGAATTCTTGAATCACCCCAGTGTCTGTGAACGTGTTCGCTGTTCGACCGCCCGGCACTCGGAAACTCCCCGAGTTTCAGACTCTCGGGTTTAACCCTAAATCTAGAGTCTCCTTGAATGTTGTTCTCTCTCATGGCACTGGGTTCCCTGTAGGACCCGTCCCGAGGGTTCACGTTCAGATTCGGGTGAGAACCGTAATGGACAGGGGGACATCGGCTCGGAGGCGAGTGGTATTTCCCGGCAGGCTGACAGTCGTCGTACGGCTGCTGATACATCTCATCTTCCTTTACCGGACGGAATCCTGACATGACGGGAACGTGACCGGGATAACTCTGATCCAGGCGTCGCACTCCGGCTAGTCGCTCCACGCTCTGACTCCGACTCGTGAGCCGCTCCACCCTGGGACTCGTCAAATCCTCTGGGAATTGTCCATCTCCCGCGTGCGTGCGAGTATGCCCGTTGGCGCCAGATAATTCATAATAATTTCCATTGCTCATGGTCTCTGAGTATTTGCTCCAGTGATTCCTGATGGGTTGATTTTTCAGATTCATGGCAGCCATTTTTTGATTGGTGGAATGTAAAGCCGTCGCGTACGTGTCCGTGTCACAATCATTGTTGGTCGTGTATCCCGAGTCCATCGTGCTGCCGTACGAATGAGAAGTAAGAGTTGTCTGCCCTGAATCTGTGCTACGATCACCTGGCAGTTGTGGTGTACTATGCACAGAGAGTGTATGCCCGTGTCGTGACTGATTGTACTGGTTTGCATCGTTGTGAAACATCTGTTTGTGGCCGACGTCCAAGCCATTGGGCAAAGTCTTTGAATGTTCTCTGGAGTGGTATTGTGGATATTTCTTGTGAACGCGCTCCTGCATTTCTCCTCTCGAAGATAGGAACATATTGGACACCTCATGATCTGAAGGTGTCACAGACTTCGCTGTGACTACACTATGACTATACTGAGGTGTCACAGACTTCGCAGAGGTTGCACTATGACTATACTGAGGTGTCACAGACTTGGTTGAGGCTACACTATGACTATACTGAGGTGTCACAGACTTCGCCGAGGTTGCACTATGACTATACTGAGGTGTCACAGACTTCGCCGAGGTTGCACTATGACTATACTGAGGTGTCACAGACATCGTTGAGACTGCACTATGACTATACTGAGGTGTCACAGACTTCGTTGAGGTTACACTATGACTATACTGAGGTGTCACAGACTTCGCTGAGGCTGCACTATGACTATATTGAGGTGTCACAGACTTCATAGAAGTCGTACTGTGACTAGCGCTACTATGCAATGCCATCCTGGCTTTCATCAACTCCGTGAACCGTTTGATCCTCTCGGAAGCTTCACTCACCGGCACATGAGGCAAGCTCCTCCTGCCCTTCAACGGAGTTCTCTCCCTTGAGGAAACACTACCGGAAGACAATCGGCCCTGTTCGGAGCCACGACTTTGCTGCGATGATCGGTCGGCCTCATTTGCCGAAGCCAAGTCTTCTTGAACTGGATCCTCCGCGATGTTTCCGTTGATTTCCGTGTGTCGCCTGTCGCCGCGACCTCCGGGCATCCGTTTCCGCTGACGCTTCTCGGAACCGGGCAGAGTGGAGATGTTCAGCATGCTGTCGGCTTTCCGCTGCCCGACCACTGATAAAGTCAGACCCGTTGTCAGGTCACCTAAACTGTGAGCGCGGAACACTTGGTCTCCGTTGTTCGCGTTTCCATTGTTGGTGCCGGCTTTTCCGTGGGTGTACAGCTGGTCGTTTCCGATCCGTCCTTCGTCGTCGTCGGACTCGGACACCATGGGGAGGGTGCGTATATCCGTGCAGCTGTAGTACGCCGACGGAGGTGCGGTCCGATCCATGGACTTCCCGGGGTGGGCGTAGTTGGAGTTGTTGTTGATCTCCCGGTGGGACTCGGATCTCTCGCGCATCGCGTTCTTGTTGTACTTCGGACCTTTGCTGGACGGGATCGGGACGAAGACCCGCGAATTTATGTCCTCCCTCCACATGGTCTCAGACCCGCGTCTGGTGGGCGACATGAGGTCGGACCCACTAGCGTGACCCACGGATGACCCAGAAGTGCTGGAGCCGCCATCTTCCTTCCTCCACCACTAGAGAACAAAGTAAAAGTCTGTTAATAGACGGATTTTGAAAATGAGAGGGACTTTAAAACTACTGCATTAACTTTTTTCACCACTGAAGGCAACTGGAGATGTACTATGGAATAGATATTGTGATGAAGCTAGTAGGGAAGGGGTTAATCACTGTTATTTGGAGTATCTATGACAGGAGCTAACATTGTGAAGGTTAACAAACAGTGCGATCGATGTCCTTGCACACAAATTTAGGCAAGGTTTAGATCCCAGCAGGAAATTTATCTCTAACGTCATGAACGAACATGCAAATGAAAAGTGTAGACAATACCAGAATATAGGAAAACATTTACGTTTGATGTTATTATTTCCCCACATTTTCTAAATTGTCAACATTGTTATCTGACATGCAATTTAACAAAGGAGAAAATTGACATGTCGCCATGGCAATGACATCATATCTGAATAATATCTCAACATAGTTCTTCACTATTGAAGGCCCGATGTGTGACTTAAATTGGCCAGGGTATCACTTCTTGAATCTCTCATATCCATTATGAGACCAGGATGCTCTCGCAAGTGCCTGACCATCATGTATTAGACCGCTACGAGAGCACCATGGTCTCTGAGGAGACATGCAAGCTTCGAGAAACGATACTCCAAGATTCCTGTTAAGTGTTATAGAACTTACCCGACTTTTGTGCTTCTTAACATCATTCTTAACATCTGAGGGATGCAGAGAACCATCCGACTGTCTGTACAGATGTGTGTCTGACACACTCAGGTTGGCCCAGCTATGTGCCTTCAACATCTGAAACACATGAGGGCAATCATAGAAACACAGGCAATCATAGAAACACAGGCATTCACAGTGTATTAAACTCCAGCAATTTCACTGCCAGACATGAGGACTGGTAAGTCTGAGAAGTTACCCGTCCTCATACATGTTGGCCAGTGATCGATGATATACATCTTGAAAAACAAACAAAAATTAACATGACATGCGGGCGTGCAAGGATAAAACCAGTCCTCGCTGAAAAGAACCCGCCGCAGGCGTGCAGACAGGCTCTATTTCGAACACTGGCATTCATCATAGAAATTCAAGTGTTATAGAAATGCAGGCAATTGTTATAGAAATACAGGCAATGATAGAAACACGGGCAATCATAGAAACACAGGCAATCAGCATAGACATAGGCAAATCAACATATAAATGCATACAATCATCATAGAACTGCAGGCAAGAAATGCACGCAACCATTATAGAAATATAGGCAATTGTCATAGAAATGCAGGCAATTGTCACAGAAATGTAGGCAATCATTATAGAAATGCAGGCAATTGACATAGAAACACAGACAATCAACAATCAGACAATGTCCACCATTTCAGGTTGCCTAGTCAGAATGTAGAATACTTAGAATGGGCAGTCAATATCACTATTTATTACAGGCATCTCTGGTTGCCTTTAGTATTTGGAAGGGTTAAATTCAAGATGAAAATAAGCTCCCAATCAACAACCATTTGTTCAACACCACTCACACAAGAGGATGTATATGCAGTACTCTTATCACAATCTTGGATAATATAATGAGAATTCAGTATCGATTCTGGAGCCATAAACGATGAGCGCTCATCGTGCAGTTGTGCAGTGATAAAAAAAAAACTATGCTTGTAGATTCCGACAACAATATCATAAAGTGCATACAAATGTTGACGATTTAACACAGACATGCTACACAGTCACAACTGGTAAACACACAGGTGTCAAGGGTCCCAGCCCCACACTATCTGGTCACCATCATGCTGACAACTCCACACAGGGTGTAAGAGGTGCAAGGTGTGCTGTGGAGCTGCTGGGTACTATCCTTTTAGTATCACTGCTTTAACCCTCTCCCTGCTGGAGTAAACACAGACACTGCACTATAGGGCATCTCCAGTTGCCTTCAGCAGGGAGAGGGTTAACGGTCTTACTCAGGTGTGAGTCAGGCAATCTCTGACCATCACGAGCTTGTCAGGCTATTGTTGATTACAACAAGTGCTTGGTATATGTGGGGAAACAGCAGTTTTTTAGATTAGTAGCTGTCATGATGGACTTGAGGACTTTACACCAATTTCAAAAGTATTTATACATGAGTATGCTTACAATGAGTTAATGCTTAATGTTGCTGCAGGAATTTTTCATGCGTATGCTACAACACTGTGTTTATGTGTGATATTGCAGTGACATGCTTAATTTGGGACAGGAACCTGAGATAATGAGTGTAATAGTGTCCATTATCAAATCATTATCTTCTTCTACCAGGATTCATCAAATTAGTGCATTGGCATCTCCCGTTGTCTCCAGCAGATAGGAGATTAAACCAGATGAGCTGAACATAATGTGTACAAACTACATCCCTATGCATATATTTTCTCCACATACAGGACTGTTAGTGTTACAAAGCATGATGCATTCTATAAGTAGGATTCAAACTAGGAATACTAATTTGAGGAAATCTAAGGCTCATTTAATCCACATGCCCATGATCGTCATTTAATTATTTTATTTAAATTATTTTTTTAAATATAATTTTTTTTTACCATAAACATTTTTTTACCGTATTTTTTTACCATAGTATTAATTGTATTTATTGTCTTTTTCTCAAAACTTTCAAAATTAATTTCTTAATTTTCTATTCATAATCGAAAATTTAGCTGTCAGCTACCATGTAGGTCTATGCCCACCACATAGCATACTCTGATTATTGCATGACATGTGGGTAAGTTGTACCTGTTTGGATGACTTCTTGGGCCTTTTAATCAACATCAAACATTTCTCTTCAGCACTGCAACTGTCCAGAGCAGTTAGTACGATGTCAGTATCCTCCAGAAACACTTGAACTGGAACACAGAAATAGAAAACATCAGTAATTTGAACTGTATCGACATCTCAGATGTGACTCATGGCCGGTACATTCGCGCAATATACGATACACACTGAGGTAACACAGTAACCGAGGAATTCTGGACAGTTGTACTTATCTGGGTTATTTTACACATCTCGTATCTTATCGCACAGTTTTGTTTTTAAAAACACACAAACCTGACTGTATTAAAAATTATTAAAAAAAACTCTCATTGTAACATGTCTATTACAATGAATAAAGGTTTATGAAAAAAATAGAAAATAATAATAATAAAAATTATTAAAAAATGTGTGCGTTTGTTAAAAAAGATGTGTAGTAGTAGTGGTAGTAGTAGTAGTGGTAGTAGTAGTAGTAGTAGTAGTAGTAGTAGTAGTAGTAGTAGTAGTAACAAAGATAATAATAATAATAATAATAAAAATAAATAATATCACACAAATATATTGGTTATGACATCCTTGATAAAAAATTAAGTTATTTCTGTTTTAATAAAATCAATGCCAGGAAGTTGTAATGTACTATAGGTAATTTTAACCTGAACTACAGTGCAATTTTGATATTACGAAATCACTCACTGAATTATGGACATCGCATCGCGAGCAACATAAAATTTTCCAAATGTTTAGAGATCCTTTGGGAGTTTATTCTCGAGAAAGAATTCCCACTGCTGGTTAATGAATGAGAAAACATTGCCGTAAACAAACGTGTTTGCGTTGGAGAGACCGTCAACTGTGACACAGACGAAAGTAAACATCACCGACCCTCAACCTTTGGTTTGTGCAGACGCGCTCCTGAACTTTCCCTTTTCGGCAAAATTCCAGAATTTTTATTTTCCCTCCAATGGAATATGACACAAATAATTTGAAACAGAAACCAGAAACCACTGAGAAACATTTAAACATAAACCGAACCATTACGAGATTTGAACTTGGAAATGAACAGGCAAACTGCCCATATCGATTACAGCATATGAAAGGCTACATGCAATTAATAAAATGTTTCTCATGCAAATTCTTGAAATAAATGAAGCAGGTGAGAGCTTAGTTCACAAAGAAAGTAACAATAATGGGATGATTGCATGATATTTCCTTTATTCTTTTCAAATGTTAACGTCACATATTGCACATGTAGAAAGCTTATTGAACAGGCTTCAAGTTTTAGAATTAAACAAATTTTATATATGGTTGGAAAGACCATTAAAAACAATGAAAACTGTGAGAAAACTGTGGGAATATTAAAAAAATGTCAGGTACTAAAGTAGGCAGGAAAGAGTGCAGAAATACAAAGTACATGTACATGATTGTGTCCGAGAAACATTTAATCTTTAATGTTTAGCCTAGGTAAGTTCTAACTGATCTACTATAGTCTTCATATGCAGTAACTACACATTGGTATGTTGTTGATAGACAAGTAGTGTTTTACACCTCATTAAATGCTATATTCAAGCATTAACAACAATCTCCAAAACATGTTTATCATATGACACATCTATTATATAAAAATAGTAATGATGAAAAAAATAATTAAAAACAATATTTTTAGGATTACTTGTCAATTTTCAATATTTCTAAAACTATTTTTATTAAAATATGTGTTTTAATATTTGCCCTAATGAGATTTAGGAACCTGCTGATATTAACCTATTGTACCTCACATAATACCAAATTAAAACCTAGAACTTTCTGAATTTGCAGACAGATGCTCTATCCACTGTACCATCCCAACCACCCAAAATACCCCAGCGAAGTCACGACATGAGATCCACACTGCCAGACAACCACAGACACCACTCGATCAATTCTCAATATCTGATGTAAACTGAAGCTAGACTAAAACCACGATCCTCCCCGCCCCACGGTAAAAACCATCGATCATGACATACCGACCACATCAAAGGACTTGAACTTGGCAGTAGAGATCACTGGACGTCCAACTAACCCTGTAGACCGTTTGAGGTTAGCGGATTAGAACAACTAATATCCTGATTAACATCACTGGCTGGCATTAAGCTAGTTCTTTTTCCAGAACAAAGGCTGGGATGATGTCCAAACCCCGATTTCTGGTGAGATGTCACAGACGAGCCAGGTTTCTGATGACACTTACTGTTGCTACGTCTTGTTCCAATGGCAACAGACACTGTGTTTCCTATGGCAACTAACACTGGTGTTTAATTTTGTGGTGTCTATGCGAACTAACACCTACTATGGCTATATATGGTTCCTATGGCAACCAAACCTTACTGTGTCCATGTTTTGTTCCTATGACAATGGACAGCACAGCCATATTTAGTTCCTATGGCAACCAACACATAACTGTTGCCATGCTTATTTCATATGGCAACCAACAGTGGCCATTTGTGGTTTCTATGGCAACTGACACTTTGTAACATGTGGTTGCTATGGCAACCAACAGTTACAGTGTCCATGCTAGGTTCCAATGACAACCAAACTAGTTAGTGTTGCAGTGGATAGTATCTAAGACAACTGACAACATGCATGGTTACTTTGGTAACTGAGTGATTATGGAGTTTAAAGGCATAATATCACAGATATTTATGGTTGTTTAGGACTAGTTCTTAGCTATAACTGCAAAGTACATTCACTTGACATACATAAAATCATGTTTGTACTTCCAAAAAGCTT
>JAUTBV010101041.1:0-15921 GCA_032361325.1 Lepetodrilus fucensis | reverse complement strand
TGAATCAGTAGTTATGCATAAATACGTTAACACTGTCGTCTATGGGATTTCTAATGGTGGTTTATAACCTATAGACCTACAATTATTCTTGTGCGGAAATACAGACTTATCTAAGTTAACATAGCTATATTCCATGCAGTTTTATAAGAAAATCAAATCGACTCGCACAACATTATTTATGTCCTGAAATATTAGTAACTTTATATGTATATGTAAATACACAGGAGCGGATTTAGTAAGTTGGAAAACTTTTTTCCAATCCTTTTCTGATGAATAAAATATGTTTAAATCAAACACATAACGTTGTACAAAGTTATTACAACTACTCCCAGCAAACACATAACGTTGTACAACATGATTGCAACTACTTTCAGAAAACACATAACGTAATACGACGTTATCATAACTACTCCAAGCAAACACATAACGTTTTACAACGTTATTACAACTACTCCCAGCAAACACATAACGTTATACAACGTTATTACAACTACTCCCAGCAAACACATAACGTTATACAACGTTATTACAACTATACTTCCAGTAAACACATAACGTTGTAAACGTTATTACAACGTCGTGTGAACGTTACGTTATCAGTAGCATTGTAATAACGTATAACGTAATGTGTTCACTGGGCTGTTAGTGCTGTAGCCTACTAGTGTTGTGTGGATCGAAGTATCAATTGTATTAGATAACACTTCATACATGGCGACGAAAGTAGCCGTGTAATACGCGTCTATAATATTAAGGTGTTTGCGGCACTTCGTGATATGACCGAAAGCTAAACGTAACGACCGATGTCAAATGTAATATATATTTCAGAGCCGCGATCAATGATACTGATGTTTTCTTAAATCGTGCCTCAGTACGAAGACGATGATGACAAGACGACCAAGAACTAAGCACTCCACACCCGCTGGGCTTGATCGCTGCCAAACCCCTCGTGCAGGTATGGTATCACATGAATATCGCTAAATCACATAAGTTTAAGTGTTTATCGATTTAGTTTATCGACTGGTACACTTGCCTGACGCCCACGGAACAGTGTGTGTATGTGTGTGTGTGTGTGTGTGTGTGTGTGTGTGTGTGTGCGTGTGTGTTTATATGCGTGTGTGTGTTTGTGCTTCACCTCACGTGCATGACGTGGAGTGGTAGGTGATCTATAAGATTACTTTAACTTATCGTTGGTTTTCGACGCCAAGCCGAAGGACCAGGGGAGGTTGGTTCATATGTTCATTGATTTTACATTGAATGAGCTTAATTATCTATTGGAGAAATACGTTCCGTCGCGGAAAGGCGCTGCTACTCTTAGAGTGAGTAGATAGATATCAATATTTATATTTAGTCGGGATGTGTGTATATTGGCGATATTACCGTAACATTGATCAATGCAGACATCCGTCGCAGAATATGATGAGCTTGTAGCAGGACCGTATCAGCGGATAACTTGCCGTGTTAACTATCACAATGAGTTTACTCTTCAAGCTCTGCATCAGACAGATTGTGGAGCTAACTCAGACGGCTTAATAGTGTATCAGATTCCAGTTCGAATCCCAACCAATGGCTCCGTTGAGGCTGGTTGGCGGGAACAGTTTAACTCTCGGAGATGAGAACGCCAATAAAAGTATAAGGTGTAGGACACAGTTATAGTATGACTGCAGCAATTGAAATATCGTTATTGCACAATCAAATACTTTTCCATAGGCCACAATGGTAGAGTTTGGATTGATGTAATCTTTAGGAAGGAATGCACAATACCTGACCACACATGAAGTAACAGTTAATCTACCGGCGTATGTTTTCTAAACATTCACAGGAAGTGTGTCACTCCTGTCTCGCAGATATTAGACAAATCTGAATTTCACAGATAGATGGCTCAGATCAATGGATCAAGTTGCAATTATTTCTTATGCCAATTATAAACCTGGATTGTTTTTAGAATACCAGTCAAATTATCCACATAAAATTTCGTGAAAGGATAACAGTGTCTGCTATGTAGAGGGTAGGTGTAATTAATTAGTCAAAAATCATTTATAACGTGTCATCTACCAAATACAAACATCCACTTGACCACTGAATTGAAGCGACACATGTCAAACTATTGAAATCCAATCAAACATAAAACATACGATGCAATATGATCGCGACAGAACTATGTCAATAAGAATGCTGTCAATTAAAATGTCTAAGTTAAATCAACAATCCATGTATTAAGTGCAGGATACCATGGTGGTGCATCATCGAATAGCATTATTATGTTTATCTCGCCCAATGGATAGCCGTGCATGCATTTCATTTCCCCAACTCCCTGAGGATAATCCAAACCAAGAAGCCATATTCTACCTAATATTACATCTGTGCAGACCGAAGTAGTGTAAATCTAAGCAAACGGCTTGGGCTAGCTTCGAATCCAGTGGGCCTATTCTCGAAACGTTCTTACGAACTTCTTAGCCTAAGAACAGTTCTTAACGATTCTTAACTTACACGACGGCTTGTCAGTTTATGGCAGGATCCGCAACATCCATAACGTTGCAGTAAACCTGCGAACACTAGCTGGTAATAACAGTACAGACCAAGAATGACAAATGCAGTGCCATGGGACATACATGAGGACATTTATAAACAGACAGCACACCCTATCAATATCGCGTCAGAAAGATAACTTTCGCGAACATTGAAGACGGAGCGGAACTTGAACCAGGGACCTTGTCTACGAGGTATACACTGTAGTTAGTTCATGTTAGTACATTGGGCCATGGGGCATTGTATTTTACGTAATGGTTCCAGTGTGTATGGTGCCGTCATAATAATAAATACAAGTTGTTTAATACTCAAAGTTGCATATTTTCATGGCGCTTCAATGGATAATTTGAAATAGGTGGATAACTCTTTACACCTTACCGGCCTTATTAATATTTCAGATAAATATACTTGCCCGAAAAGACACGGCTATTCTAAGACTAATATAACGAAGAGCTGCCCTAGTTTTCACACGGAGAGGCGTGCGTGTATTTTCGATAACAAGAAATGGCAAGCATGTTGAGCAACCTATTTTTTTTATTACGTAATGTTCGAAAAGCGGAAAGTAGAGTTTTTGAAAAGTTTCAATTATAAATACTATTTGAGCATTGTGCACGTTCCAGCTGCCGTACGACATGGAGTCCCGGACTCAACGCGAGAAACCACTGCCATTATGACTACACACAACCTCCGTCAATTAAGTTAATCATACTGGCCTCGACCCTGTGTTTCGAGGATGACGCCGTCGGTGTTTAATGAAATCCCCACCTGGTTAACCACGATAATCTCAGTTTATCTCCTAAGTATTGTCCAAAATATCTGCCATGAACCACAAAGGGACAATATACTATCGTGATCTACCTGTAGAAGTCTTTACTTCCGGTTGGGCAGGGAGATCCCGCGCACGACGCCATGAGACGGTGCTGTACCAAACTAAGAGCTGGATGTGGTCACTGAGGGCGAGATACTCGAATACTAATTTAATCAGCGTTGTATTTATGGCACGATCTCCTCGTTAACGAGAGATAATTAACGGGACTTCAATGTGTCATTATACAAGGGAAGGTTCATTATGACTTTTCCAGCTGTTCTTTTAGCCAGTGACCTTCTACTAGAAATGCTATAGGTCTACTTGAGAGGCATTCATGTTCAGACCAAGAATTGGTAAATTGATATGACATAAAATGGACATGAATTCATACTTTTTAATGAATGAAGAATGAATCAATTAATAATGCACACCAACACGAATGGCTAGCAAGCGACAATTTATGACTTCCTATAATGGCCTTCTTCGGGAGGTTACGCTAGTTTCGTCCGGAAGTGTCATTGCGCATGTCTAGTTGTTGCTAGATACGCGTTCGTGCTTCATGCGCATGTTCGTGACGTCACTCTTATATCTAGCCTTGCTTTCGCGACCGCGCGAAATCTAGAAACCGCCCGAAGTATGCCATAATAGACCATGGTTGTGTTTTCACCGGTAGTATTGTGTAAAGCAAAATCTCCCCGAATTACGTCACTTCTTGCTATTGTAAAAGCGCAACTTACGCTCAAATGTAGGTCAAGGTTACAGCAAGACCCGTTCATGAAATTCAGTCCATATCGTTAATCTCTATAGTAAATGTTTTGGGAAGTATTAAAAAGTATACACCATTCGAGATCAACTAACTTGTGTTGTCATGTTAGTAGCATATACATGCATTACTTTATTGCATTTCAAGAACACCCAACACAAACATAAGCGTATAGTAGTCGACTAGGTTTTACGTAGGCCTATATATAATCATACTACTCAAAATTTGCTAGGGATCACTAAGCTGCTAAAAGGGTAGTATTAAATAATATATATCATATTAAGGGTGGTATTATTATTTCCTACGAAAATGGTAGAATCCTTAGGAAATTTTGAGTAATATACTGACTGACTTCACACTCTTATTATAAATAATTCAACAAAGCTTTACATTAGCATTACATGTCTCTTCTCTCAAATAGGCTACACATGCAGAAATAACTGGGAATCATACCCGACAGTGTATCTACAGTATAGGCTGTATCTGTACGTGCATTACGAAATCGTATAGAATTAAACGAACTAAACTCAACTTTGATCAAAGTACAAGGGACATATGATGCTACAGCTTGAGTGGAGTCTTCCTAATGAAGTGCAACGGTAGTTGACTCATCAACCATTGCTTGACTAATTTGATGCACTTCCTTTTCAATTTACGTTGTTACACGCATACAGGAAGCATTGTAATGTTAAACATTATTTATATGAAATATTCTGCTATATTATTCCAAAGATTCTGAAAAGAAAGTAAATTAGAACAAATGAATATTGAAATTCCCGATTGTTTAAACATGTGAAGATGTATTGTGGTATTGTGTGTGTGTGCGTGTGTGTATGTGTGTGTGTGTATGTGTGTGTGAGAGAGAGAAAGAGGGAGGGAGAGAAGAGAGAGCGAAATAAAGAGAGAAAGAGAGAGAGAGCGATATATATATATATTTCAATCGTATGTGTAGCAAGCATAAAACAAGTGTTATGCCTACACTGAAACTACTACTACTACTAGACTACATTATTACCGCCAACTACTACTACTACTACTACTACTATTACTACTACTACTATTATTCTACTTATACTACTACACCTCCTCCTCCTCCTCCTCCTCCTACTACTACTACTACTCCTACTACTACTAGAAAATGAAATTTCTACAGCCAAATGATTGTTTTCCATAATGGAACTGTTATCTGAATTTGGTTGCTGGATCTGTCATGGACCAGGACACAATTGTTCGTTTTTTGATGATGAGTTTGGTGCTATATATTGATGCAGTAGCTTGCAGTTAGGTTAGATAACAAACAGAAAACTATATAGAGTTCAACATCCTCGGTATGCCTATATCACATCCATCAGCATATGTTTGGCGTTTGGAGGATGGTAGGCCTATAATGCTATATTGTTGCAGTATAGCTTTATTAAGGTTAATAATAGACGTTTACAAATTATAATATTATGTGTTATCAATTTTCATATTCATAACGACAGTGAATTCTGGGGAGGGTGTGTGTTGGGGGGGGGGGGGGGGTGGGGTGAGCTTAGATCCGGGAAGGTGGTGCAATAATTGCCAAACCCCCATCTATGCCCCATGTACACGACTAAATTTTAGTTAAAAACATGTGTCATGTGCATTGGGTATCAACTTCTAACTTGTGTGTTTGTGGGAGGTTCATTCAAACTAAAATCGCACTCGGCACATCAACTTCTATATAAGTATCGTGTTTCTATGTCTTCTAGAACCCGGGGTCGTTCTGGCTTTTGCATGCGGGGCTCCCCTTTCAAGATATCTCAGTAACGAAATACATAATTCATAGTGAGTCTGGTTCTCTTTCAACAGCCCTCCTTATTTACAGACGCTCTCTTGCATCAAAAGAATACCGGGTCATCGCAACAACCCCAAGTGGACCAGTTGGTTAAATTTAGAACATCTATATTATCGTCTGCTCGTATCTTTGCAAGTGCACTGGTTTCTCGTCTTTCTCGCAAAGCCGACGCGACCTCTATAGCTTCAAGATAACACCGATTGTCTAAAACAAGCCGAATCCACACCCTCCCGCTGTTAATATATATCTACATTTAGTCGTTGTTGGTCGGTACATTTCTGGACAGGTCCCATCCTGTGATTGAACATCCACTGCCTGCAGATAAACTGTTGCGAGATCGGCCATTTTGAACCGAAGCGTCTCTCGGTGACGTCACATCCTCTCCCGAGCAGTGTCAGTCGATCTACTTCGCCTCTCCGTCAATCAATAAAGAAGAGTTGATCAAGCTCGGTCTAGGAGTACGCTTAGATTTTGTGTCTTGTGCTGATAAAAGGGATTACAGGATTACCAGGATTAATTCATCATGGGTCTAGGAAGCTGTTACACATGTATCAAATACTTGATGTTCGCATTCAACTTTTTATTCTGGGTAAGTCCATTTGTTTATGAGATTCTCTCTCTCACTCACTCACTCGCTCTCTCACCCAATATACTACAGCACAGAGCACACACGCACACATCTCGCCTGTAGCTAGATCGCATACACAGCCCCAAAACGTTGCTATAACTGTGACCTTATAAGCTATCTTGAATGTTATATATATAAACACACCGATGCAACTAGGGACTAGGAAACGCAGCGCTACACATACACACTGCATACACTCTACTGATACGTGGTGAGCTCCGACATATTTGTCTTTGAAAGGAAATAACACTATTGACTTGTATGAGTGAAACATAAAACCCCAGTAAAAGTATATTCCCGGCAAGCAGGATCTTTGTACGTGACCCCGCCCCACCCCCCACCCCCTCTTTACGCTTTATATGTGTCATGCTTGAGTTGCCGAGCGTTAAAATATTATGTATTACTTATCTTCCTGCCATCTCGACATGCACGAATCGCTCACAAACCTGTTAGCATTTTATTTTATTTTTAAATTTTCCTTGTGAAGATTAGCTCTCACATTCGCCTCAGTTCTACTGCAGCTTTTGAATTAGCCTACATTGAATCGCTGTACACGCAACCTGACGGATCTATACACAATCTACTACATGCTACAGCTTGTCGTAGTCGTCTGCTAAACCACTGCACAATATGACCACGATGACACGAGCCCGCAGTTCTGTTTATTATGCTACCCCCACAAACAAAGCACGCAGCTACGTTCGATAGCAAGTTGTTGGCCTATATCGAAAATCGATTTGTCAACACTGGAAATTTGTATTTTGATTATTAGTATTATTTAATCAAAGTAATAATATGTATTGGAGTAATAATATGTATTGGACGTGTTGCAATATCTGATTCCTTATTTCGAAAAGGAAGAATTTATCGTTTAGAAACAAGACACTGCTGTATAAGCTACGCTGCAGTAACACAGCTGTAAATTGACAGATAATGCTACGGCTGAATGCACCCCGCTCTTGTTGCCCGATGGATGACCTCTAGCACGTCCTAGCATCTGCAGACTCCGAGGGGGTGCCATAAGGGTTGATGAAGTATGGGAGCTGCAAACACCAAGCCTGAATTACAGGGAAATCCTTGGTCAACCCCCGGGGGCCCAAATACCTGATTAACTATCGTCTCGAGGCTGAACTCTGTAGATTAACAGCACATAGCTTTAAGATTAGTAAATAATGTTGCGTCTGGTGAAATATAATATAGCCAGCGGTTAAAATTGGTATTAGTGCAATGCCCAATGCTTCTTCAATGCAGCCTGATGACTATTTAAGACTTTTGTATTTATTGGGGTATTATTTTGCTGTATGTTATATTATGGCATTATTAAGCCTATATTCATTAATTCGTCAGTACTCAAACAAAAGAACATTTAAATCTATATGGCCAGCTCTTTATAGACTGTTTAGAGGTATAGATAGGGTCTTATATCACAGTATGGGTGAGACTAAACCATCCATATCCCCAAAGGGTGAAAGTAAATAGTTTAAATATGATTGGTATTATATTTATATGAAATGAGCCGTTGAAATCCTTTACCCTCTGACCTAAACCTTGTCAAAAGCGTTTCGTAGCATTTTCTTTCGAATTTTAATAATTAACATTAAAAAAAATTATTCCTCTGACCTATCTGCACTAGGAATATCTGGGTTAGAACTAGGGCGAGACATCATCTACCCACAGGGTGATTCTCTTATTTCTCCGCTGACCATGAATACTACGAGTTATCTGAATATTGTTTTAATGTGACGTTGCTGTGGAGAAAGAATTCCTATGCTTTTCAGCTATTGATAGAAACTATATATATACTGACTCTGCATTCCCAAGAGGGCCAACCACTTTTGATTCCCCTCTATCCTTAAGACCTATCCCGTATGGATAGGACACTGGTTGGACTTGGCCCACAACCTTCTAAGAAACGGGCCCGACCAGCCATTCCAGTGTACGTTAAAGCCATCACTGCAATGCCTAGTCAGGCACAGAGAGAGAATCCTTAGTACAGTGTACGTAGCGATTGAAGAGACTCGTCTTTTGAAGTATCACGACCACCTAGGAATATATTACAGTGTCTTTCTATGTTGGACTCAACGGTCGATCTTCTATTAGCTGTGTGACCTGGTTTGGATTTTATTAGCTAGTATAATTGTAAAGTCGGTCATCTGGACAGCTAGCTAGTTCTGACAGAACAGAACTCGCAGATGTGACACGAGTAAAAGAGAGCACGGTATTATGGCATTAAAATATATATCTTTATTAGGTTGAGATGACATGTTTACTAATCTATTTTGAGAGTCAATAATGTACGACTAAAGGTGGAACTCTAAATGAAGCCATGAACACGAATGCCAAAGGTCTCCCTGTGTTATTAAATACGCCCTAAAGAGCAGTTCCTGTGCATCCTCCAGCAAGAAGAGGGTTAAATGAACACACACACACACACACACACACACACACACACACACACACACACACACACACCCTGTTACCATGGTAACACAATGCCTGTAATTGTAACCTAGATGTAGGCAAGACCTAATACAAGGTCAATACGCATTTTGAGACTTTCCATCTCTAAAAATTGCTATTATCATGTCAATATATACAGGACATAACATGCATAGAACAATTGCAAATATCACAATGCATTTAATATGCCGATCTGTATAAATGAATGCGGTACTATCGCATATATGAATACGGCAGTACATAACCATACGTATAATAACACTTACAATTGCTATGAACTGGTTATTCAATACCGCTACTATAAGTTGGAAGCATTTAGTGAGTTATAAGATTGAACGATTAGTAATCCATTTGTCAGTGAACATAATTCCCCTATGATTACATGCTAGATTGGAGTGTTATGCGTACATACTGGGTCTTGTCTGAATCGTTTTGCATGCATATGGACTTTAGACACCAGCTTAAGCCCGTAGATCAAGTAGATACAGGAGGAAATCTATTGGTTCATCCGAAAACCCATGGTCTACCAACAACTCAGACACGTTTTCGACCCTGAGTCGGTGTACTATAGTGAGTGTGTTGTTTGGAGAGAATATAATGTCCAAGACTACTCAGTACTGTACATGTTTTATGCAATATCGCTTGTTTCTCATGCCTCGATATCTTGGATGCCTAGAGTTCAATGGTAATATGCATTAATATGATGATGATGATGATGATGATGATAGCCATAATAATAATAATAGTAATAATAATAATAATAATGAATTATTTTAATAATAAAAACATATAATTGATAGTATTAAATCTTGTACTATGACTACATAAAATGTCTACATTTCGGCCCGATTTGAACCAAATTCAGGATAATCATGATAATAATAATAATAATAATGTATATTTATTATGCGACAGATCCTCCCCCTTAGGCTACACTATTACTCTGATCATTGAAACCGTGTACCTTCCTTCTCAACACCTCAAGATGCAGTTTCTAGAACAATCTCATTAAAATCAGATCTCAACCACGAAGCGAGTGTCTATCTGTTTGAGCGTTAGTTTCGGATCTTATTTTAATGAGACTGTATCTAGAAGCTTACCATTCGCATGACGACCATTACATCCTACCGGGTACCCATTTCATGCTGGGTGATCAGCAAGTCGTTAAAAACGGGATTCCTTGGGTGCTTTGAAGCCGAAAGGGGAACATGTGTGCTATAGATTATAGTGACAACCATCCGAATCTTGAAGAAATGTGTAATTTGAAGCAGGTAGGGTCATCTAATATGTACATAAACCTGTTTAAAATGACAATGTACTCGAGTGAAAATACAAGGTGAAACGAACAGGAGTGGTCTCTACAATGCTAATTCAATGAGGTGTATTTAATTAAAGTCGTGATGCAAATGAAATAATCTTGAAAGCAGCTTCACTTTCAAACCACAATTAAAGAAAATGTAAGTTCTCGTAGGCCCCAATCTGGTTTGCATACCAACATCATATGCCATCTGGTCATGGTATGTGAACACGACACTCCTGTCATACCTGCGCGAAGCGGCGTAACTTTCTAAGGTAACGATAACCCTAATCCAAAGAAATACATGGTTACTGCCTGTGACCTACCCCTAGTTTATTCCCCTTTCGTGCAGGATGGGGTAGGGTTTATATCTTACTCACTTGTATCATGGATATAGTGGTATAGCATCGGGTGTCTGGTTGCAGTTGTATACCGGGTTTTTGACACACAGTGTACATATACACACACACACCTAAATGATAAATGTTTCTCCTGCGGCGTAATTTCGAAGTAAACCTGAAAATCAAGATAACTGAATAGTGTACTTAACGTTATGCCTAGTAAGCAAATTGTGAAGCCAAGCCCCGAGATCAAGGATTTCAGATTTCAGATTTCATGCTCAAGCTCAAATTTTATATGGGGAAACCCGAGTTGAAAATGAAATCGTACTCAACAAATGTTTCGTAACTCTGGGTCAGTGCACCATTGTAGAAGTGATACCGAAATATTTTAGGACGATTATTTTATAATAATAATAATAAATAATAATAAATAATAATAATAATAATTAATATTAATAAAAGATTTTTTTTTTTTAAACACAACACTTTGTATGCACTTTTTATTAATAATAATAATAATAATAACAAAATAAAAAAAATAAAAAAAATAATAATAATACTTTTTATGCACTCTATCTCCATGGTTACTGATATTGATAAATAGTAAGATTTATGCACTCTATCTCCATGGTTACTGATATGGATAAATAGTAATATATGTTTGTATTCGTGCTACATAATGGTGCGCGCCATTGGAGTATCTACAGTAAGACTGCTGTACGTATTCGTGCTATCGTATCATAAGACACCAACTACACCGCATCCAAACACCTCGAAGACGTTTCTTGGCACGATCGTATTTCATTTATCTGAATAGCTGATGGGAGTACTACTTTCAAATTAAATTATCCCCGTTAGAAAGCCTTGGCTACAAAATATCGACTAAAACGTCAAGTCTGGGTTTCGCTTCGGGCAGTTTCTCTCCAAAATAGAGCACAGTCACCACTGCCAATGCTCCGTTTTATTCACTTTCTCCGAACCACTGTTAATTGTGCACGTCCAACATGGCCAATGTATGCTCCCTTTTACCCCGTTGCTTTTCCGATTGTAGGCTCTGAGGCGTTGAAGCAATTACCGAGATGTGATCACAATTTCTCTGAATAATTCAGGAATTTCTGAAATTGCTCAAATACGACAGCCAGATCGAAATTGCCATCTGGATCTGCACTTGACATGTATTTGGCTTCACGTGTAATCACAGACCCGCAATCAGACCTGTTGGAACTGTGAGGACATGTCAAACAGGCATACGAGTCGCATATGGGTCTGAGGTCCCGGGTCTAATTTTGCCACACGTCACGAGATAATATGTCTGCTCGTCTGTCGGGTCACTCCCGGTAAATTCCGGACAAGCCGCACTGACAGTAACGGCTGACCGGGAACTCTATGCACAGAGTCATTGAACATACCGGCGTTTCACGAAATGGTCGTATCTGACGTTATGGTGGTTCACGAAATAGTGCGACTTGTATTCATAGCGTTTCACGAAATGGTCGTACCTGTAGTGAGGGCGTTTCACGAAAGGGTCGTAACTGTGATCAGGGCGTTTCACGAAAGGGTCGTATCTGAGGTCACGGCGGGTCACGAAATTGTGCGACCTGTAGTCATAGCGTTTCACGAAAGGTGCGACCTGTATTGAGGGCGTTTCATGAAAGGTTCGTACCTGTGATCAGGACGTTTCACGAAAGGGTCGTATCTGAGGTCATGGCGGGTCACGAAATTGTACGACCTATAGCGATTTATGAAATGGTCGTACCTTTGGTCAAGGAATTTCACGAAAGGGTCGTATCTGAGGTCTTGGCGGGTCATGAAAGGGTCGTATCTGAGGTCATGGCGGGTCACGAAAGGGTCCTACCTGTGATCAGGACGTCTCACGAATCGTACTTGTAGTGAGGGCGTTTCACGAAAGGGCCGTACTTTAAGTCATGGCGTTTCACGAAAGGGCCGTACCTGTTGTCATGCCTTTAATCAAGGGTTACGCCGTTTACTGCTATAGTAAAAAGCATGGCTCTTAAGACAGATTTAGGCTCTTTCGTGAAACGCATCCCAAGTCGGTTCAGATCAACCACTACTCCGATATTCGATCAGGACGTACATAAAACATATTCTTCCTCGCAAATCCATGATGATGAATCACCTTCAGATAGTCTCTCAGTAAATTAGCATGCCTTAGAAGATGATCTAAAGAAATCTCGTTCTTGTTTTATGGAATCTCGAACTTCTCGTCTGGGAACAGAGTGAATGTATAACACATTGCTGGGATTTGGAGTCTTATTGAGACATATTGGAAAAGGGCAAGTTACAGAATATAAGATCACACGAGATCATACAAATTCACGAAGTACCATTGAGCAAATGTCACATTCTGTTAACCCTCTCCATGCTGGATATGCCATAAAGAGCAGTGTCAGTGCTTTACTCAGCAGGGAGAGGGTAATGGATAATGGAGCACATACACTGTACAGTACAAAGGGATATATAGGCATACTTCATGGATTGGAGGTAATGCAGATTTGAAGGTATATAATAGATTGATTGTTCGACAAAACAAGTAAATCGTGTACATACTTTTTGCTATTATTAATCAGTGTTCGAAATAGAGCCCGTCCGCACGTCCGCGACGGGTTATTTTCAGCGAAGACGGGTAACGGTTTATCCTTGCACGCCCGCATGTCGTGTTACTTTTTGTTTGTTTTTCAAGATGTATATCATCGATCACTGGCCATCATGTATGAGGACGGGTAACTTCGCAGACTTACCAGTCCTCATGGCTGGCAGTGAAATTGCTGGACTTTTATACACTGCTATTATATTTATGCGAAAGTTGCCACTGAAAGCGATAACTTTAAAACTTTCCAAAAATCTAGTTGTGTTTATCTGTTCATGGCGGCCATATTGAACTGGCTGCCATATAGATTGATTAGTATTATTATATGCGAAAGTAGGTACTAAAACGTTAACCTGTGATTGTCTAGATATTATATTGCATTTTGGCGGCCATATTGGAATTGGTGTATACATTGACGAATTTGTACTGGAATAAGGTATGTGACACGAACAGGCAGGCAGGCAGGCGGATAGACAACGCAATAACGTCAATGACATTTGTCTGCGCTTAACAAGCGGGAGTGGTAGTATTTATCCAGGATGCACATGATAAACAAAGAGTTCGTTTCTCTTGTATCAAAACACCCACCTAGACATTCCATGTACCGTATAATATACTACAGCAACACATTATTTCTTCGTTGTCTACCATAGTCTATGTCACACCTTGTTCTCACCCAAATACTCCTACTCAAAATATCATTTTAGATCAGTTCTCTAAGCAAATCTAGATTACAGAAGAAGAAGAATTTCAGCGGCGCCTTTTAGTATACACTGTTATATTAATACATGTATACTACCAATCGATGGAATTAATATTTTAACTATTTACTTTCACCCTCTGAGATTGTTTAGTCTATTGTCTACAGTTCACTGTATAAAAACACCCACCTAGATACCTGATATGTGATAATATATTAATAGTGTAGTACTGTACAGTGACGCATTTCACGTAATTTCCTCGTTTGAAATCCTTGCTCATCTACACTGTTACTATAACAGTATATCATTTAGCTTATTGGTCAAAGTCGATCAACACGAATTGATTGTGAAGACGAGAAACAAAGGTCTATTAGTCTCTTGACAGCTAGACACATGGCAGATATTATCTGTAACAGGCATTGAATTATTTAAATGCTTCCACGAAGAAGAATCACGACCGGTATTATAAGCATTCTTGTCGAAACATGTCATTAGCATTGATTCTCGTTGGTTCATACATTCCGAATGGCTTACTATTACATTTCTGAAGTATAACTGACGTGCATTCCATTATGCTTGTAAATAAGACTTGATATAATTAATATTCACAATGTTAAAAATGAATGGAATGGAGCTTTAATACGAACACTAATTGAGATGTGGCACCATCTGTGTGAACAAGCATACCAGTGTTTCGCTGCATATGAAAAGCCTGTAATGATATCACACATTGAACGTGTTACAGACGTATTCTATTGCAGAATTGTATAAGCGTAGTCATATAACATAACATCTATTGTATATCGTCCAACGATATGACTCACGAGTAGGACACATTGAAAACAAGATCAGAATCATATACCAGGATTATGATGTACTGAATATATGCATAGCTTGAATAGGCCTATATACCATTCCAGTCATATGTATGTAAATGCGTATATTAATGATACGATATACATGGCATACTTCATTGATAAGTCCATTAAACTTGGTTAAACTTAATGTCATGCTATACGATTCAAACCAACTGTTGCTCTGTCTTGAAGAACTATATTAACTTAGCCAATGCATAATGTTATACATAGTTGAATATTGTAGCATGTTATTCAAGAAATGCGCCAAGCCTTTTACATGTACGTATTCTTCAAGTAAAGTTACAAACAACAAACAACAAAAATACAACAATAAATACAACAACAGTTTTTGAATCAATAACCATGACTACTGGCAACAATATTGTAGTGGTGTTCATTTTCCGCGTACTTTCTTCCTTCAACATTAGATACAGTTGCTATGACTACGTATTCTTGCTTTTTCCGCACCGATATTTGGTCCGCCAATCAAATTTAAGCCTCAAAGACATCTCTCGGAACACAAGTGGATTATGCCATCCTTTAGAACCCGGATGTGCTGTGTCTTGGTGGCAAGGTGACATGTACCCTACTTACCGCCAATTCATGAAATAGACTACGATATGCACTGACTATCCGTGCAGTCTGCAAGGATTACGTCGCCTCGAGGCTGCCCTACTAGAAGTATGGAGATCCAGGCACGAAATATCGGTTCACAGACCTCTCAGAAAAGAGGTCGATGTTTATAGGTTATCAAGACATGTGGCTTTTGGGATGTATAGGATGCTTTTTATTTTATTTTATACCTCCACATGCACTAATGTCTTTATTAATCTATTAGACATGTTAGATGGAAGTCAGTATTTTGTATCTTCAATGCAACATGTGGGTCTATGGATTAGTTTTCCCACGTTCATGATTTTGTTAATCACGTAATATTTGACAGGCCTACATGTGGTGAAGTGCACGTTAATAATATCACATGATCACCAACATTATGTGACGTAATACCGAAGTAGCTAGGGCCTACTTCGGGCGGTTTCTCGAGGATCTAGAGCAATGCTAGAGTTCGCGTGAAGTCGCGAAAGCAATGCTAAAGTGACGTCACGATCGGGC
>JAUTBV010101030.1:0-15921 GCA_032361325.1 Lepetodrilus fucensis | reverse complement strand
GAGCTGGATAGTGTACCATGCTGTCATGCTGGTATTAATAGTGTACCATGCTGTCATGCTGGTCTGGATAGTGTACCATGCTGTCATGCTGGTATTAATAGTGTACCATGTTGTCATGCTGGTCTTGATAGTGTACCATGATGTCATGCAGATCTGGATAGTGTACCATGATGTCATGCAGATCTGGATAGTGTACCATGCTGTCATGCAGATCTGGATAGTGTACCATGCTGTCATGCTGGTCTTGATAGTGTACCATGCTGTCATGCTGGTTTTGATAGTGTTCTATGCTGTCATGCTGGCTAGAGTAGTTCGTAGGTTACGATACAGCCAGTTTCGAGAGAGCTAGCAGGAAGAACACACTGACCATAAAGTAAGTCATGGTAATATAGTGTAATTAATGTGTTTTGCACTGTTATACTGGTTTAGGAGTATTGGTAGTAGCTCGAACATGCAACTTCGTTGCCCTGTTCCCGAAGCTATCGTATACATAACGACATACTGAAGCCTTCGTGGAGGAACATTTTACTATTTCTGGATCATCAGAATTTACTTAACGATGTCGCTATGCATACCATGGCAACTGGATAGTAACATTACTTGCATGGATATGTCATTCCTACATGCATTACATTAACACGTATTAAGTCTAGTTGGCATATACACTGTACATGTACTGATTTAGGATGACCTTCCTGAGTTCAACAAACTTGGCTGGTCTAACTCAGAGCAGTATACGGACATACCGCCATTCGCTGCCTGTGTAAGTGTCTATACCACGGCGTGGAATTGTAGGAAAACAACTCAAATCATGTTCACAGAGCTGGAATAGTGACACATTTTACTTTATCTGTTATCATGCCAGTAATTTCATAAAGAACATGGATTTTATGTCATGGGCAGTTTTGATTCTATTGCATAGATCTGGTCATGCTGACTATAGGAATGTATTATACATACACTACTGAAAAGCTGACTTGGCCAATGAATATGAAATAGCAATAAGAACGTGGATCACATTCCTAATCCGCAGTAAGTGGAATCCCTATTTTGGACGTCACAACCCTAACGTGACATCACAGGGTCAGAGGTCGGACCTGGTCAATCCATCAAGTGGATGCCTGTCAGCTGATATTGAGAACTAGGAGTTACAAGTTTGCTATGTGTCACTCTTGAGGGCCAATCGTGGACGACTACTTGCTAGGCAATTTCTTTTTCAACGATTTATGTATGACAAATCGTAACCTTTATGTATATGACAAATCATAAAATCGTAATCTGAAACTGAAAGAGCTAGTTATCTAGAGAGATGACATAAAGGGAGGTGGGAGAGATTTGAAGAGAGAGAGAGAGAGAGAGAGAGAGAGAGAGAGAGAGAGAGAGAGAGAAAATACATATAGAGAGAACATATAGATAATATATATAAAGAAGCGAAAGAGAGAAACATACATAGAAAGGGTACAATGATGAGGAAGATACTAGTAGTTAATAATATTCATATATAGTCATTTTTCATTTCCAGTATGTATGCTAAACAACAAGCTTTATATATATGTAGCATTGTTCATTTGTATTAAACATCTGAGTTAACTGCCATCCACAAAGTCCTTAATTCAGTTGTGCTATGTCTTAGTCCAGTGACATGCCAGCATAATGTCAGTGCACGTGTGAGACACAGACATGGCGTATCTGAACACATCCGGTCACATGCACGCTGTGTACGTTGACAACACTGCCTCATTACGATGTCTTACTGAGCTCACTATACCTGTATTAATGTCGTTAATTGTGAAATATAACGTCGCATTGCTTCCAGTGCGGTTGGGAACTCTACTACAGTCAGAAGCTGGGATCTCCGATGTATATGTACCAGTAATTCAGTTCTCCTCCTGCACGAAGTGGTGTAACTGTAAGGTAACCTTAACTTAAACCTTAGCCATTAACTACAACTTTGCTAATATTTGAGCTAAGGCTACCTTAAAGTTACAATGTTTCCTACATAAGGAGCGTATTCGTTTCGAACACTCGAACAACCCTAGGGTGACGGTCGAGTGATGCAATTAGCCAATGAGGGTTTTCGTGTCATCATGAGTGTTGGGTCATTGGTTAATGTCATCACTCGACCGTCACCCTAGGGTTGGTCGAATGATCGAAACGAATAAGCCAAAGGTAGCAACATTTGATCAAACAAATTCGCAGCTACATTACATTCGTAGTTTGTTCACATCTGTGTTGTTCAAGCATAACCATATTAACGTCATCGGTTGAAGATCGACGGGCATATAAAAACGGTATATTCGGGAATGTATACGTATAAGATTTGCCATCAATGTAGTTTACCCGCGTGTAAAGGAAAGCATACAGAAACTTCAGAATCATTAGAACCCTCATCTGGACGACACGCCCAGGGTAGACGAGACTCGTGGCCAATTTCAACCTTGAATTCCGTAATACATACACTCCATTCCGTGAACACCGAAATCTACTACAGTGCTAAAGGAACGCCCGTGATTGATTGATCAGAAAGATTGGAAAAATCAATCAAACCTGACAAGACGATTCGATTTGTATCGATTGCGTGATGCACGTGCACGGAGCAGGGACGGGCTGGACTGTAATCAGGGGGAGACGGCGAAGACTGACGCCTCACTCCTTACACAGTCTCACAGTCATCTCAGTCTTAATTCCACCATGTAATTGCAGTGTTCAGAGTTTGCTTGACGTACCAATTGAGCCTATACTGAAACACATAGTTAGTCTTCCCTTGACACAGGTGAACGATAGCGATAGTTATACCTTTCTTCAAACTGATTTGCATGGAACTCTCTAAGACCAGCTGATGTTCGTACAGGGTATCAGTACGTCTAAATAGCACATGCAACGACTGTAATCCCAATGTAGACATTATAGATTGTCGGTAATTAAGTATATGAGGGTCTCAGCAGTGGGTGTGATCAATATATTCCAAACACGTCTCCTTTCACGATGTAGAAAACAATACATCTTTCTGCTTACATCGACTTCATTAGCTGTATTCGATTCTCAATAGCTAACTTACTAAAGTACACCAGGTCGAGAATAATGTTTGGCGACCTGCTTTCTTTCAGATATACAATTTGTTTTCTATTTTTAAAATTAAATCGTTGTATTATTTGCACATTAATCAATATAGGCTTTACATGTGAGTGGTATATCATTATATATAACATACAATTGCATAACATCATTAGGTTAAAATAAGAAAATAAACTCCAAGATGCGATATGTCGATGACATATTACTATTAGATAATTATAAATGTATTCGAATTAACGAGCAACAGACTACATAGGTGAAATAACCAGAAGTGCACATGTAATAACGAGCTTCAATATTAGCATAACGGCTAGCAATATTTAGATTTGAGACAATAAGAGTTAGTATTGGATTTGTCATGTTTGATTGTCTAAGATTTCCTGACAAACACTTCCTAGACTATCTAGCATACTTCCACAGCAGATTCATGTGAACTTGGCATGAGTGAGAGACACGACCAGTGACCTTTGACATGGCTGGACCACGCTCTACAAGGCCGCCATCTTTACAAGAACCGTCGGGAAGTCGTCACCAGATGCGCCGTGGCGACATAATGATTGACATGTTACGTCTTCAATAACGTCACGGCTTTGTAACTCAATGACATATTATTTATGTATTTTTCTTTATATTTCAATATGCAAGTCTTGCATTGTCACTGCTTGTCTTGCACAGACAGTACAGACAGATATGTACAGACAGTACAGACGTTGCTCCTCGTGATGATGGTCTCTGTATGCATACAGATCACACTAGGCCAGAGATGCAGACTCTTGTTCACGAGTTGAAGATCAGGCAGTGTAATTTGGATTGCTAATACACACTTGCTATGCATTTAAGCGGAATCAAAGGCGGTAAGGTCTTGGCGGGGACTCAGTCATGCAAAGGATTGGAATACAAAGGTACATTGTTCTATGTTCATCTGCCTAGCGTTTAGATCTTCTCCTAGCGCCACCAGCTTACTTTCGAGCTTGGATTTGGCGCAATTTAAAGGTTAACATTATTATTATTATTATTATTGGTAGTAGTAGTAGTAGTAATAGTAATAGTAGTAGTAGTAGTAGTAGTAGTAGTAGTGCAAATGTCATTTCCCGAACAGATCTTCAGATCTAACTTGACTAAAAGTTCCCTTCTGACCTAAGGAAAGTTATCCATTAAACGTGTACACATACAGTAACTTCATCAACTGTGTCTGACCGAATACAGACGGTGTTCCATCAATAATGGTGGCTAGATAAGCTTTGCAGAGCGGTTTTCAATCAACAGTAAGTTGCGTGATCCATTAAAAAACACGCAGGTATTAGTAACTCTTCTCTACTTATTATAGACTTCAACTACTTGAACACTAACGTACAAGGATCGAACCAAGGGTTCCTGATATGTTAGGAACTCTTTGGCGAACTGTATATAAATGTCAACTAGTTATCAATAGTAGTGCTCGTTCGTGTTTGCTTAGGCTGACGCTGTCGTGATCCCTGATTGCAACACGGCGTGTTCGACTGTGACCCATTGCTATGAACGTGTTCCGTGTACTTCTGGTGAAGATATGGCAGTGCTAGGATCAGACGCCTGGGGGAAGGTTCCGCCGACATGTTGCGAGTCTCGATCCCAACCTCCTACAGACCGATGGACAGCGCTATAGGAAGCCGGGAGATGGCGATCAGTCCCTACAGCATGTGTAATCACTCTGTATCGCCGCGCCAGGCCTCTTGTCAATGTTTGGCCGAGGGTTATCGGATGCAATCAAGATTCGGGTCTGACCTTTACTCATAGAGTAAAATGCGTTACAAGCCAACTCCACTTTCCGCCGTGTCCCCCTTGGAGCAGACGATTAATCAGAGGTGGAGGACAAGAGCCGAGAATTAGATCTCGTTCCAAACATTTGACTGACTATCCTCTGCTGATCTTTACGGATATTCTTAACCAACCAAGCATGTTAAACGCGTGAAATTGCAACGTTCGACGCGAGCAGACAAGGGAGGTAATTAAGGTATTGATTATGGAGCTCGGAAGACGCATTAAGACAGATTCAACGTGATAAATCGAAGCTAATTAGCAAATGTGGTCGCGAATCGCAAACCTCAATTCGACTAACCTTCGTTCACGAGGAATCATTGAACGGGGTTCTGCCTGAAAGAGGTATTTATTAAGCGTAGATGCCGATAGTATTTAGAGAAAATCACAGCCTTGTCTTCAAGCAAACGGACCAAAAAAACTTTAGTAGTGATTTCTGTAAATAAGGAGGTATCCTGTCTCTAAAAGCAGTGATTTATTACGCCTCATACTGATACACATTCCGGTAGATCTAAACTGCGCATCATGTTGTTGGAGCTTTGTTAAACACTGAAATTACACACAGAGCGTATTCTTCCTGAGCAGTATGCACGCGCTGCGTATGACAGGGATACTGGCTCTAGATCCATTGTCGTGCCTGGACATGTAATTCCACCTCCTTAGCGTTAACTTTAGTTATTAAGGGCACTTTAGGAGCGTTTAAACGCTGCTGTGTGGTAACAGGGACGCCAGGAATAGCATGCAGTGTTACAAGAGTAAGCATCAAGTAACAGGAATACACGCTGATGTTGAATCTGGTCATTAACCGACATTAATACATTAGACACAGATACTGAATCCTTTGAACAAAGTCATATAGTTTATCTAAGTCTATTTGCCATGCATTCAATGGTACACTACACGTGCGTTCTTAATGTTACTGCGGCGTACGTTGCTATTCACTCGTAACGCTGGAAATGTATGTTTGTGTGCACAGCACCGTGATGATTTTACTCATCAAAGGACAGGAGTCGTGCACTTCAGATACACTCGCTGATATACGTTACCTTGACTGTACGTTACCTTTACTGTACGTTACCTTGACTGTACGTTACCTTTACTGTAGGTGAGAGATATGAGGAGTCATTGCGTGAACAATCAATAGCAATTGTTACATTATATGTTCTGGGAATATACGAGTATGTCTCCTGCAATACTATACACAAAACAATGTTTACAACCTACCGGTATGTATATGGCATCTGCGCTGTTTACAAGAAACGTACAACATACCAAGTAATTGTACTATGAAAATACCGCTCTGTACTGTTTTTTTAATATTCCCAAAAATATGGACAGTAGTTTTCGTAATCTATACAATCAAATTGAATTCACATAGAAGTAATGCGTTTTCTTTGTCTTTACATGCAAACATTGACGGACACGTAAACGACATCTACTGTAAATGTACACAAGGTTGTCCATGCAGTAAGTTAAACGGTAAACCAAGTGAACATTGAACTGTAAGTTAGTTATACCCCCCTGGAACTACGTCAATAAAACCTCGCTGCGGCCATGAACAAAATGCCAAAACTCAGTGGGTCCTCCTAGAACATACCGAGAACGCAGTACTGTCGTGAAAATTTAATGGTCTCTGGAGGTCGATTTTCTGCTACGTAGACATGGACATGTTCAAAACCCACGTAGTACGAACGCCGTCAAATCATGACGCGGACATTCTTTGGACGTAACGGACACGTCATAATAAAGCACTGCAACTAACACTGACTTATGTGATAGTGTGGGACGAGGCAGATGCCCCGTCAATGTTCATAGTACCCCAAGACCTCACTGTCTTTTACTGGACTGTTTGTGAGTCTTGATTATGCCAATTGGTACTAATTATTGTTCTTGGACATAATACTAGCTTAGTGACTCTGACCCACTTTCTAAGTCTGTGACTGTCGTTTGTTTCCGACTAATAATGTGTTTTCCTACAGGGGCTGATCAGAAATGATAACATCAATGCCACCATTGCGTGGGCTTCTTGGCAGTATGACTTAACGTATAAGTGCACATAGGTACTGACCTGGTCACCCCCTATACACACACACGCGCGCGCACGCGCACGCACACACACGCAAGCCACAAAACACACACACACACACGCCCCAAAACACACACACACGCCCCCCCAAAAAACACACACACGCGCGCACGCCCACACACACGCCCACACACACACACACGCCCACGCCCACGCCCCCCTCCCCCCCCCCCCACACACACACACGCACAACAAGTGGAATCCAGGTACCGAGAGCACCTATCCCTACATCATTCGACAGACGGCATGAGGATCCAAGACTAACATTGAATAATTAAGTAACGGATAATTTGAAATAACTGTGTAAAGTAGAGCGATGCCATCATGTCACGGACGTATAAGCGCTTCAAGGTTGTTGCCCATTGCTGCCTTATTGCTTGTATAGGAACATTGGTATATTCTAGTCCTTTGGAGCTGAACTATTAATGCACGGCGACTATTCTAGGAAGCTATGATGCAATGTCTGAGTCTGTGTCTGATTTCAATAAGGACGTATCTAATCAGTCTATACTGAGCATCACATCTCATAGGTCAAGTACATACACACGTACTTGTAGACACGGTAGGAGGAAGACGGGCTTAGTTGATTCATAAATGATGAGCCAGGATTGCTGATTAATGCAATGGGAGGAATGCATTATTGAGTGTGTGCAGTGGAAGCAGACAATGGTCATATCATTAACGCACTAGTATGATGACCCACAGCACACATGACGTTAACGAACACGACTGCTCCACGACTGTAACGATGTATTCAATTAAATTGTGGAAGGTATTATTAGCATCAGTGAGGCTCTGCTTGGAGTGGTCAGTAATGGGGCACTGTCTACAGTTTGTGAGGTAAAGTGATACAAGGATTTGTCACAGCGACGACGACAACACTCTGACCATCTGACCCAGTAGCTGACCACCTGATCCACTAGTTGACAACACTCTGACCATCTGACCCAATAGCTGACCACCCGGCCCACTAACTGATACTCTGATACACTAGTTGGCCTGATATATGACCCACAAACTGACCACCCGGCCCACTCATTGATCATCTGACCCACGAATTGGCCTGATATGACCCACTAACTGATATCTGCCAACTAACTGACCACCTGACCAACTAACTGGCCATGTGACCCACTAACTGCATGTACCAACTATACCTAACCATCTGCCCACTACATGGCCATTTGATCCACGAATTGACCACCTGACATACTAACTGACCACCTGACACTCGCACTGACGATCTGACACAATAACCACCGAGAGGTGGCGCTACAGGTGGTGATGAGTGGGTGTGTTGGAATATAAGCATGGTCGGGTGTGTACTGCAGGCATGATTTGGTGTGTAGAGGGTGTGGTGTATAGATATGGTTGGATGTGGAGCACACATATGGCTGGATGTAATACTAGTATGTTATGTATGGGTGGTGGGTATACATATGTACCACTGTCATGTATGTGTGGTTGTGTGTGGTGTATAGAAATGTCCTGATATTGTAGAACTACACCTTATATTAATAAATGTGCACATGCTTCCGGTGGCTTCATTGGACCATGCCCAGCGGTATTTGATGGATATCAGTACAATAGACATGGACCAAATTGATTTACACGTTTATTTACACACCGTTTCAATATATCTTTGATATCTATCTTTGAAATCATACAATACTATTCGAATAATGTAATCGCAAAGCGCCACTTCTTGCCAGTAGTGTCTGTACATAGCTGACATTGGTTGTGTTCCACATTCTGAATACAAAGGTTGCCAGTAAATTGCAGCACTTGAATCATATGACATATTCCAGGCAGTTATTCTATAATTGTATCTGGTAAGATTGCATGCCAATGTCCTATTATGCCGCATCCTTTAATATAATAGTTACGTAAAGCAAATTACATATTCCACATAAAACAAAAAACAACATAAAACGTGACGAGCAAAGCAGATATGATGTGCTGTAATGTATACCATATTTGATGGAAACAGACCTGTCTATTGAAGTTGGATCGTTAGATCTGACAACATTAATTTAACACTAAATACCCCAGCCCACTATTGTGGGGACACAGCAAACCGCCACTGGTCCTATACAGCTCTCGTTTGAAATCAAATTGATTACTAAAGCAATTTTGGCTCAACATATCGCGCGTTGAGAATTGGCTCTACTCTAAGCAATAATGGTTAATTGCTTTCCTGTGTTCTTCCTAGCCGTCTCAGAGGACGTCAGTGGCGTGTAGTCGCTGTGTGGAGCTGTGTGGAGCTGTGTGCAGGGAGATATATGTTTTATTGCTGGAGGAGAGATCCAAGCTCACGGTTACATCTATTGTCCAATGGCGAAGCCTATCCTGATATGGTCATGTGTTTAAATGCCAAATTGCAATGTTATATCTAAAATACGCTAACGCTGTGAGATTTATTTTAGAAAAAACGAACAAACTTATTAGTTAAATGTCTGTAGAATCAATACACGAGACGCAGACATATCATGTTCTTGATTAATTGATTGGAATCCTTCTTTTTGAACTTGACATTTCGCAAACGTAACGATTTCTAGCGATATTTTCTCATCATAGGGTTAGGATAGTGTCATTAGTGATGTGCTTATTTGAGGTAGAAATTGGCATTTATTAAAGTGCATTTGCATACACGTATACTGGTGGGCATAGCCTACCATTGATGCAATTGACGGCAAATATTATATTGACATACAGTGATGTTATGCTACATACTGAGCGACTGAGCTGAGGATAGTTCACTAATAATAGACGGTGCGCTGTTCTCATGCATAGACTTGTAATTATTGGATGACGACGTTTAATTTAGAAATACCAAGTGACCCAAGTGTTACAGTCCATCCTGGCCTGACATGATACATCAACTCTATAGTTTAGGAGTATTAATGAAGCATTACCAAACACACGAGAGTTTAGAGGAATTCCTGCATTACTGCAAAACAACGGTAAATGAACTTAGTAGACCAAGTCTATCGATATTGGCCCAGAATCAAATATCTGTTAAGCTTATTGTTACTAGATTACTAGTGGAACGTGGTAGAGATTACTAATGTGGTTCTCATCACCCATAGACACCAGCATGTCGCCAGAGCTAGCGTGGACATATCCTGACTCGAACCATAGTCACCAGCATGTCGCCAGAGCTAGCGTGGACATATTCTGACTCGAACCATAGTCACCAGCATGGGGACCAGAAGCGTATGCAGTCTCTGACTGTAAACACATGAGTCCGTATGCACAAACGTACTTCAACCACAGTTTAGTCTAAACTAGGTTTAAGCGATGAATTATACTGCGGTCGGTATGATCATTAAACTACGGTTTAACTAATCTACGTCTGTGCATACGGATCATGCAGTCCATGACCGTAAACTCATTCATATATTGGATATGTTTAATCCCAGACATAAATCGGACGACATACCTTGAACAACATTACCACTGGACAGATGAGCACCATAGCCGTGCCCGTGTTTCTACACTAGCTATCCCTAAGAATTTATATGGGAATTTTGAAATATTCCAAGATGATGGCAAAGGATCTAAAAAGTAATCGACTGTCTTGCATCTAATTGAATGTCAAGACTCGTAATGCTAGACATTGATACGTTGGCACTTTCTGAATGATGAATAACTTCCATATCACATTGACGTGCTCCTAATTTCCTCAAAACGACATCCCATTTTTTTCTGCTGCTATATTCCAGCCTACCAATCTGTGCACGTGATGGGCGTTCTCATATTTCCGGGATTGGATACTGGAGAAGGATTGGGAAGCACGTGCATGTCAATTAAGCATGTGCATATCCACCGTGTCTGGAACATCACGACGTGTGTGTCACTCTTCGGGAATTTATACTTTGACTATGGAACATTCACGAATGACTGGCCCACACACTCATGAGAGTAATGGAATTTGAAGATTGATATGCTGGACATAAACACGACAAATTTAGTCTAGTCCGGAAGCAAGTTGAATATATCTTGGAATCTCACTTTGAGTTCCCATGGGGCGAAGACCGACACCAATGTGCTGACATGTGATGAGTCGTACGCTAATGTATTGGTTCCTTACATGACATTACATGCCACGGGAAACATGACATAGCCCGAAAAGACTTCACCGGGAACATGACGTAGCCTGAACAGACTTCACCGGGAACATGACGTAGCCTGAACAGACTTCACCGGGAACATGACGCAGCCCGAAAATACTTCACGAGGACGACTGCCAGAGGACATGTCTCCTGACAGAAGATCTCAGACTCGACGTGCTACATTTGGCCTGATAGAAATCTGATTGTTCAAGTCTGACAACTACATCTTATGTAAGAGACGTTCTTCTGAGTAAATTGGCGGTGAACATGCCCCCTGAGGTGGTGTTTAGGGACACGGGCACAACAAAATAGACACCGGGGATTTAGCTGCTGTGTCGCTTTCATTACCATTGTAAACAGTAATGGCCTCTCATAGTCGGAGTGAGATCGTGCTCTGAATATAGTAGTACTGGTCGCCGGAGCTGCTCTCTGCTTTATCATTGAGTGCAGCATTGGCTAGGTTATCATTGAGTGCAGCATTGGCTAGGTTATCATTGAGTGAAGAAATGTCTATGCTACTATTGAAGAATAATTAATATACTTGCAATATGTATTATTTATATACTGTTAGTTTACTGCGATTAAATGCAGTTCACCTGGCTAGTGTTTACTTCTGAATAACGTCATCAACATATGGGGGAGAAAACAATAATTATGTCTTTTATTCTATTAAACTTGTTTATGTCTGCCTTACAGACGCTTCCTTCTGTACCTGAGTGAGTGTCCAGGTGATGATGAATATGTCAATGTTGAGGTGAATGTGCCTTTATGAAGTTGTCCTGTGAGTGCCTATGTGTCAATGCACAGGCGCATGTGCCTTTATGAAGGTGTCATGTGAGTGCCTATGTGTCAATGCACCGGTGCATGTCTAGAAAAGGTTCTGAATGTCTCTATGTCAGTGTATGTCTGAATATAATGGACATGACCGTAAGTGTGTCCTCATAGAACCTCGACGACTTCAGCGTGATCTGCTCAGGACATATAATCAGTCCCCAGGTTCAGATGTTGCTGACATAGGAGCTCCACGCAGATCTACGCCCAGTACACTCATGATGGGGACGTCCTCGTGTAGTATTTACGGTACAATCACTCTTCATACATATGCATGTGTTCAGCATGGCTGGGTGTCCTGACTGCAGGCGGCAGACGAGATGGCGATGCTAGATCCACGCTGATGCCACGCAATCTAAATTCATCACGTCTGGACCCCAAATCTAATAGCGTAGTCAATGCAGACCATGCCTGAGCATCGCCAGTCCGACACCCAGTTATCCCCCCTGGAGAAGCTCCACACAGCGACCCTCATCGATCTGCCTCCAGTCGGTCTTTACTATGTTAGTATAAGGCTCTATGATAAACAGGCTGGACACCTCGTTTGCCTGGAACACCATTCCCTGTATTGTATTCATTTGACTTTGCCATTTTTATGTCTTCGATTTTCGGCTTTGTGACGAGGAAGAGATAGAGGTCGTTCTGAAAAAAAATTGCACATTTATTTTAGTAGTGTTTAGTAGACGTTATCTAAACAGCACTTTGTTTTATTTCCATTTTATGCCGGGATGCATTCCCTGCCCGGTCAAGGGGTAGTATTACGATTTGTCAAAACATCAACTGGAATTAAAAATAGAATTACTGCGTAAAGAGGAAATAATCAAGAATGGGGAAAAAGTTTCCGACTTTCTGTCTGCCAACAGTGTTTAGAGAAGTATGTTTCGTTGATTCCTAGGATGACGCTTCTTTTGCAATTCACATAATTATTTGTTTTGTATTATATGATACGACAACAAAAGCCGTACGGCTATGCAGCTTTAAAAAAAGTGCAACACCTTCCCTTTCAATCTAAATCCCTCTCAATCATCGTATGTCTTCAACGCCAAACCAAAACCTTGTTTATCTTTCGAAAACCTACTTTTCAGACCATTCCCCACAGCCTAGTTTAGTGTTGTCAGATTTTGTCCTCTTCTTTTTCTGCTTTCGTCGTGTTTTATTTTGTTTTGTTTTGTTTTGCGTTTGCGTTTGCGCCTAAATAATGTGTATACATACATGCGTGTACGCATATCCTGTATGGTGTTCTCACGCGTCTGTCTGGTCAGTGGTGATGCCAGAACCATGTTTGACACATCGTGTATACTAGCCTACCTATCAAAGACATAGCACACTAGTAGCCAGTTTCAACTATAGCAAAATGACATCTAGTATGACGTCACACTCATCAGTGCAGTCACATTCATAGGAGAACAGGGGCGCGTTCAAAGACACAAGGGGTAAACTGGTTCCATGTCCTATCTACGGTTCATGCGACTTCTGAGACAGTGGCTAGGTTGGTAAGCCGCTTGCAAGCCGCGTGTGTCTTTGAACGCACCCCTGCTGTTGTAGTCCTTCCCACACATCTCTGTGTACAGGATTATATAGCTACTATACCCCCAGCTTGACGGAAGAACCAGAATGTGACAATTTGAGTCGTCGCCAATTAACCCGCCATTCAATATGTCTTCATACGTTCTGACTTCTTCGACGGCATGTCTGAGAACGGTTGATGTTAGGCTTGCCATGTGTTCAGATAGAGTTACATACAGATGCACCGCTCATACCTCATGTCATTGTCGTGCCTGGGAGACAGCTGTTGATTTAGGAACATATCTCGGCTGGACTTTTTTGTGTGTATTAGAAGAAGCTGATTGCAAGCTCAGTTCAAGCTCTGTCTTAAAATACAACTGTAGAAAGATGCGTACCCCAGCTGCAACTGTTGAGAGAAATGGAGGTGGGGGTGAGGTGGGGTTCGGTGGGGTGGGGTGGGGGTAAGGGTGGTGTGGTATTGTGACTGTACCGACCAGCTGGTATTTCCCTCCAAATCCATCTGTTCTGATGGCCACAAATCAGATAAGACCTTTGCCAACATGACAGATTAATGATTGATGAAAATCAGACATGTTCCACACATAGTTCACTAACGTGTCCCGTACTAAAATTAGTAGTTACGAGATAGTATCAAATCGTGATGTGATTACAAACGATAGCTAACGTTCAATGTGTGCGCGCGCGGGCGTTGTGTCCGTATGCATGTGTAGGCCTATATCTGTGATTGTTTGCATGCAATATTTTATCAACACCCTCCATGCCACACACAGTGAGGTTTTCCTGGACTTAAACATAAACCGCAACATCATGATGTGAATCAAATAGATAAACCTAGATATATCGTCTATCAACATATTGTACAGCGAGTAACGTAGATTCCACCGTATCAGTCTATATATAGACAGCAACAGCTGTGTGTTTTAACATGTGAATGCCCGATATGTGCACGTGCATTAATGGCTGCATAAACCACAGCCAGATTAGATGTATTAGTTGTACATATACCTATAAGTAATTATGACGTAATAAGTATAACCAGGAAATAACTGAATGTTGGCGGATCGAGTGTCTCTGACAATGGCGGCAGTTATAGCTATGAGTTCAAATTAACTGACGCATAGGATAATCTAGAATGAGTAACCGTGTTACATTTACAATTAATGTATTGATGATATCTGCGCTGACTCATGACACACAGTAAAGCAAACCCACGAGTGCAGTGACATTATACTTGATCCGGTGCGGTATAGTTGTGTATATATCTACACTAACAAAGCGCACAGTATAAGAACAATATATCGGACGACCTTTTAAAGATGGAAAACTTAATATATAGTGCGTGCGTGCATGTATCTGTATATGTGTATGCGTGTGTGTGCGTGTATGTGTGTGTCTGCATGTGTATTTGTGTGTGTATGTGTATGTGTGTGTGTGTGTGTGCGCGCGCCCGTGTGTGTACGTTGACAGTAAACATGCACCTATATAGTTAATCTGTAACTGATCTGTCTTATGGGTCTTAGTAGTTCTTACAGTGGCAAGTGTGTTGAGGTTTATCCTCCCATGATAAACATACATCCGCGATATATAATCGGAAAGGGTATGACCCGCATCTGATACTTGTAAGACAATGTATATGGTATACCTCAGTATACCTCAGTATATTATATAGTCAACGCGAACAGAGAACTTTCCAAACATATACTGGCCTACTAGCGTATAGCATGAGGTATCTACAGTGCACGTCTCCTATGATTTAATCTGACTAATCTTAACGCTAATATTTGAATAATTCATACTATTAACATACACACATCGTTGGTATAATTGTTTCCAATAGAAACACGTAATATTTATATTTATTTGCCCTCTACCTAATCTCAGGTCTAGGACATGCTCTCAGTTTATACAACTGTTTAATACATGCAGTTGTTGTTTTCTCTAGTTCACCTTTCCTTTGCATCGCTTGCCTTTGATGTCGCATGAATCACTTCACTCTCTGGCTGGAGCAATCACGATGAACGAGCGAGTATTGTGTTGCAAATTCCTCCGTGGCACATATGTCAAGCAGCCGTCGAAGTCGTCGCAGTGACGACAGCGTCCGTCATAGAATGCCGGTATCGATCTCACGTAGGAACAATACACACTCCTCTGACATACCTATTGCAATTGCATTAGCAGACTGAAATAATAATGTGATATGTGTGTATGCATGCATGTGTGTGTGTGCATGTGTGTGTGCGTGTGCATGTGTGTGTGCATGTGCGTGCGTGTGTGTGCGTGCGTGTGTGTGAGAGAGATAGTGTATGCATGAATGCGTGTGTGCGTGTGTGTGTGTGCGTGTGTGCGTGTATGTGTGTGTATGTGTGTGTGTGTCTCTCTCTCTCTGTGTGTGTGTGAGAGATATATATTGAGAGGGAGAATGTATGCGTGCGTGTGTGTGTGTGTGTGTGTGTGTGTGTGTGTGTGTGTGTGTGTGTGTGTGTGTGTGTGTGT
>JAUTBV010101019.1:1940-15925 GCA_032361325.1 Lepetodrilus fucensis | reverse complement strand
CAGTTATACTGTGCGGTGTTGATCCTTGGTAACTGTGCATGCGTCAGACAGAAAGTACAGACATTACAGCTAGAAAGAAGCATAATCTATTATCTAGTTGCAAATAAACATCACAAACTTTTGGGAAATCCTAATTTCAACAAGTTTATATGAAATATTGTACCTAGATCTAGCCTATCGCTATTCCCAGTATAGTCGTTAAGTTCCTAAACATGCCAGATTTCTCAGCTGTACATAAGGTCATCTACAGAAGGTCATCTACAGATCGCCTATTAGATGGAAACTACTAATAGATTTACAGAATTGTTCAAAATGTCATCTTCATAAACTTAATACAAAACCAAGGAAAACCGATTAGCAAATCACAGATTGATACAAGTAAACTGATACTAATAATTACTGGATAGTTAGTCTACAGATACAACGACTGTTATGGGAACTTGTAATAGAGGAAGTATCACTTATTGTGATAAGAATAATAACCAATATATAAACACTACGATAACATTATAACCAATAGGACACACTATGACAACATTAAATAAAATTCAATAATAAATTATAATTTATAATTCACAAAACTTCACAAACTGTAGATTTTATGATGCTTCATATATATTTTACACCATAAATTTTGAGTTGTGTTGCAAGTTTTGTATGAAAGTCAAAAGAAGAGGACATGCAATATAGCATGGACATTCTGACAGATTACAGATGGCGGACGAGACATATTCCTACACACTCTACTGAAAGTTCAGTTGAGTCGTAAGTATGTAGTGTAACAATACAAATATAAATAATATGGATTGAACGTACTATTGAATGTACTATAAAACTCCTCTCCACCATACATTGTCTTCATCATGCTCATGGGATCTACAAGCAAACACAAACAAACATGGTAACATTGTTATATTATCATTGCCAGGCCACCAGCCAGGCATCAGTAACATCACCAGGCCGGAAAACTGAATAATGATGTTCCTTGATCCTGATTACTGTTAGAACAGTGCACGTGATATAGCTATCTTCATTAAACAAAAGTGGTAAATAGAAAACAAAACAAAAAAACATGTTAAAATGTATACTGGGAGGAAAGCAAACAGTCTTGTTTAGAATTGGCCATGTTGAGAAAGTCTACATAGGAATTGTGTCATTTCTTGTTTGTGTTCAACTAACAGTGCATCTGCTTATAGGAAGTGCCGCATGTAATCAAGAATACTGCATGCAAAAACATTGTTAGCAAGTAGAGTACATGTAAACATCGAGAAAACCTTAGTGAACCTTGGTGGCGGTAATTATGTTCAATGTTATTGGGAAACATCAAGATTTAACCTAATATCAGCAATCATTATGTCAACGATGTCAATTTAATGACACATGACAGATGCTTTACGTCACTACAGTAATATAAGCTCAGCTCAGACTAAGTCCGGTCTAGCTAGAGAAATGTAAACATTAGTTTACATCAGTTTGCCCACCAACAGTTTGCCCATTGACTAGAAGAGCCTGCCTTACTAGGAGAGCTAGATCATACAGAACTGGACTCCTTAAAAGACTGCATACCATACAGCAACAAAGCTTTTACTGTACACCAAAAATGCTTTTACCGTACACCAAAAATACTTTATCTAAGGAGTGACCTTGACCTATTACTTCTCAACATCAGTGCCTAACGCCTTACGTGATTCTGGTGCAACTTTCCTACAACTTATGATATGCATGCACGTAGTGTCTTAGATGCATTTAGATATTTGAGTAGCTTTAAGTCTGACAGAGCAGGTGGTGCACTTGGTGGGCAGTGGGTGGACACTTACGCCCAGTGAGTGGGTGGATGATGGTGGGATGGGTGGCAGCGGGTTGCGGAGACTGCTGTTTAGGTTTCGTCACTTTCGTGTTGCTCTTGGCGAACTCGAGGCGGAGAGTCTGTGGCAGGTCAGGGTCAAACCGCACGCCCTGAAAACATCCGATAATGTACATTAGAAGTCTTCATGAAGAACAGCAGAATTTACTTGCTTGTAAAATACACAGCACAATCATGTGCAATGTATAAAATCAACATTTGAATGGATATATTGCATGCTCTAAATTCAATGGTTTTACCAAGTCTTTAGTCTAGCCTAGTCTTGTCACAGCCATGTGCCACAGAACAACCATAGAATCGCCAGTCAGAAATCACATACATGTACCTCCACATGAACTATGATTATTCTGTGAACAAGGCTCTGGATGTTGAGGAATCGATGACTCACCTGCAAGTCTTGCTTTGCAGATTCTGCAGCAACTCGTGAGATGAATGTGACAAAACCAACAGGCTGAAAAATATCAGCAGACATTCATGATAGCAAAATGTTCAACAATTATCTCCATACACACCCACACCAACATCTACTTTCCCGTAACCTCTCTACTCTCCCATAACCTCTCTATTCTCCCATAACCTCTCTACTTTCCCATAACCTCTCTACTTTCCCATAACCTCTCTACTTTCCCATAACCATTCTACTCTCCATAACCATTCTAATTCCAATATTCACTCTACACCCACACCTAAGCCAATGACCAATAAAACCCAAGCAGGTTTACTCACTCCAAAATGCATAGAAGTCACAACACTATCACACCCAGGACCATGACACACACACGACAACAAGGCTAAATACTATACCAGAACTAACAAGACCAGAACACAATGCCAAAGATATATAGATACAAGAAACCAAAACAATTATAGGTACGCAATGCTAACATAACATGTACATCTAAAGACATCTAAAAACCAAGACTGAGTATTGTATAAATAGAGGACATAGATATTCAATGTAAAATGCCAAGGGCCAACAGGATGTGAGCTAGTGATACATTGAGGAGAAATGGAGACTGGAGATGTTTCTGGAGATGTAGAGTGGTGGTCGTCCAGGCAAACCTGTCGTCTCCCGCATGGATCCGAGTAACTCCAAGGCAATCTGAACTCCAACCTTGATGGTGGTCCATCACCAAGCTTGGGAGGTTACACTTTACAGATGTCTCTTGAAGGAGAGTCTGATTGTCCAACAGTTGCAGTCCAACAGTGCAGTCCAACAGTTGCTGTCCAACAGTTGCTGTCCAACAGTTGCAGTCCAACAGTTGCTGTCCAACAGTTGCTGTCCAACAGTTGCAGTACAGTCCAACAGTTGCAGTACAGTCCAACAGTTGCAGTACAGTCCAACAGTTGCAGTACAGTCCAACAGTTGCAGTCCAACAGTTGCAGTCAACAGTTCCGGTTCAGATGTTTCAGTCCAGCAGTTTGTTGTGACAGTTTGTTGTTTGTTGTGACAGTTTGTTGTGACAGTCTGCTGTGACAGACCACACGAACCATCATGTAATGGTTCTCACAGTTCACTTCTCCACATGTATACTAGTATATAGAAATGGTCGCATATATACGACTACTCCCATCTCTCTACCAACTCCACTTTTTGTATAATTATTACTCATCGAAAATGTGGCCCTTAATATTTTGAGTTGAGTATAAATGTGCAGACATACGAGCGGATATTGAGATGACTTGCAACATCCTGGAGCACAGCTACACTCAGACAAATAGCTCTGAACAGCAATCAACCAACATCCATTGGACTTGTACAAAACAGCAAGCAGGGCAGATATGTATGTACAAAATGTTTGAAGAAAGATGATTGAAGATGATTTACTAGGAAATAGAAAATAATTCTCAAAGAACCATGAAACAAGTATTGTCCATTTAAACTTTGACAAAGATGACGTCATTAAAACCAGATGGATGTTCAATCAAGAAGATATTTAAATTGTACCACATTAACTGAAATATACCGATTATACTGGTAATAGCAAATAACTATCATTATACCCATACTGGTCCGTATGAAAACATAGTATGAAAATATTGTGTATTTTTTCTAAATGACTCCAAAAGGAATATGATAAGTCAGCCAGAGCTTGTAGTTGCTTGTTTTGTTTGTTTGGGGTGTTTTTGGTAAGAAAATTAAATTGCTCATCTATCCCAGCAGAAGGTTTCTACTTCTAAAATCAGAATTTTCAATATCTGTCATCCCACAACATACTGACAGAATCAAGCACACAAGATGACAGCGACATTACTGTAATTATTACTATCCGAGACAATCTCACAATACAACTGTTTACAATGGAAGACCTGAGTATGCCAGAACAATGAAGTTTATCGATTCCACGGGATGATAATAACACCAAGCACAGACAATGATGACAGTAACAATGATGACTACTGATGACGGGCACCCGAGACGACATCGGTGTATAATCTTGGGACTTGGGTTACGTCTGCTACGGCTAATAACATGAATACCCTTATACTTGTTACCACAGGGAACACAAATAGTTGCACATGAAACTAAACACTTCTATTACACATTGATTATTCTAATCCGGAGACTCTTTGAGACGATACGGTGGAATCATATGATGAAATTACAGCACATTGCGTTAACATTTCTCGATTGATATACAACAAGCAGCGTACTATAGATACTTGGTTACATCACCATGGCAACAAACATGACATGTCAATAATGATGGAACAAAGCATGTCAATCACAATACAAACTTCTTTTATAACATGAAACAAAATGGCGGATGGCATCATGCGCAAGTCATTCATGCAGTGCTAGATGCAACATCATTCTGCAGAGAAACCCATCACCATTGGCTCTAAGAGTGCTCTAAGACTATATCAACACTGGATTCTGTACATTTTCATTTTAATTCATGTAAAAAGACATATTTGCATAATTCAGTGTTCATATATAACATGTATAATAATCATCTGTCATAAATGTACAAAAAATAACAGTGAATACAGAAAAGATGATAATTCAAATATTGTATTTATTTACATAATAAAATTTAATTAAACTAATTGAAATTGATAAAGGAACTACTCAATAAATGAATTATCATTCCTCTCAAAGTTGTCTCCTTTCTGCTGAAAATATATTAATTGATAATTTCGTATGAATGTTAAGATTGAAATTATATTCCAATGTTTTAAATCTAGAAGGGAGACAACCCAATTGTGAATACTTACTGATGTGTTTTTGCCATTTTTGTTGGTGACCTTGAGAAGTGACCCTTCATAACCCTGAAAATACAGAACGTGCTATCTCGTGACGTCGCTACGGCAACGTGCTATGTTGTGACATCACTATGGCCGCAGCAGCAACAGCTGTAATTACCTGAACGTTAACAGCATCAACGACTACGGTTATAATGTGTGTAGTAACATTCTGCATTCAATGTCTACATGCCGTGTTCATTGGTAGTGGTGTGTGGCATCCTACAGTGTCGTGTCAAAGGTCGTGTCACTGGCCGTGTGACATGACAACAGTCCGTACAACCTCTGGTACGTCACTGTGTCCGTGTGACACGTGTTCATGCAATGCTCAGTTACATATTATTGTTTTGGAAGTGTCCATGGAGGAGTTAAGAATGTTAGTAATTTCGTACTAATTAGAAGAGAGAGAATTAAATATCTGATAAAATATATATTCGCGACTTTTGGTTAGTTAGCAAAATCACCCAAGTGGTCGTTAATTAAAATATTCAAATAATATTATGAATGAAAACCTCAAATTTAATTCAGGGCACAAATAAAAAAAATTGAACCATACGAATATGTAATAGAATAGTATATAATAATATGCCTTTGAAAAATTGATAAATATATAGAATGGTTCGAGGGTATAATTTTGAATCCTTTTAAAGAATGGAAAGAGAAAAAATATTAATATGATCATATATTGTAAAAAGACATTTGTTGTGGGTATTATTGACAACATGGTTGACAACAAGTATGCACAGTGTGTATTGTTGGAGTGAAAGTCTGTACAAAGCTGTGAAGTGTGGAGTGTGTCAGAAGAAGCTAATGGCAGAAGTGACCTTTTCTTGAGGTGTGAATATATATGACACGTCATGTGATCTTGAACATGTCATGTGACTGGCCATGTGACTGGCCAGGTGACCAGTCATGTGACCAGCATTCTGGGCTGGGAAGAAGCTAGTGGTGCAGTCACAAGTTCTCATATACTCACACAGTTATTTTTTCCGGGTTTCCCCATTACTTTTAATAAACCATTTTCAAATCCCTGAAATAATTTGAACAAACATTTGAAGGAAACCTTCTCATTTGATAATTTCATTTTGCATGCGTGGTTTTGTTTGATAGAAAAGTTTTGTGCATTTGTTTTCCTTGTCGAGGCTCTTTATTTGTATAGAAATATTTAGGCGCTGACTACAAAAAGGGAGACCATGACTGGCTAGAAGTATCGACAATACTGTGTAGACCAGAATTTAAAAAGAAAAAGGAAAATCAATTTTGCAACACATTTTTCAATAACGATGCTCTTCAGAAAGCTTAAGATAGTGCAAACATTAAGTAAAGACATGGACACATCAATATGTACCTAAGCTCTGCTAAACGCCTACGTTTATACGAGACCAGGGTTTCCTTCCCTCAAAGGGACGCAGTGTTTGACGAAGCTAACACCTTCACATAGCACTAGAAGGCTCTAACTGCTTTTGCGATTTGGGTCCATTTTGTGGCATTAAAAACTAAACAATTTTGGCACTGGTCAAACAAAGCTGGTAGCCACGGAGACTGCAGCGATCCCAGAGGTGTTCGCTGGGAAAACTGGCGAGATCCCATAGGTGTCGGGAGGGAAGAACAGACCCAGGAATCGATACTTCATACGGGAGCTAGCACTATCTCCTCTCCGCCACTGCCACTGCGGCCAGCTTCAAATCCCACTGGGCAAATTTGCTCAGAAAAAAATCAATGAGTTGGAAAAAGACACACTACAGAATGTAGTGATGCATAGGAATAGAGAGTGAACGTGTTTAGTTCACAGTGATGTGCTCACACTTGAACAGACTGGCTTGGCAGTTGCACACGGACCTGGACTGGTGTTGTTTGTAACACTTGTCCAGGTCCGACCTGCCAACCACTGACTGCCCAACACTGGATCATCACTGGACCATCACTGGACCATCACTGGACCGTCACTGGACTGTCACTGGACTGTCCCCTGGACCATCACTGGACCATCACTGGACCATCAACTGTCAGCCCTACACATATCGCCCCAAGCCCACTGCCAACTACCCATCCATGGACTGTCAACTACATGTAGCATTAGACAAGTCCCAGTGGGCACCCGCCAACCTGCCGATCTAACTTATAACAATATCCTTCGTGTTCATCAGCGTCTACGTCTGTTTACTATTTATTGACAGCATCAAATTAGAACACGATAAAACATAACTTATGTATTACTGTGATTAAATCTTTTGTGTAAAGCTTCATTAATAACCTTTCAAAAGTGTTATCAGATGAAGTCGGATGAATGGAAGACAAGAGTTGATAAAAAGAACTCGGTAACACAAGCTAAAGCTTTATTGCTAGGAATCCTTATTCCCACCACTCTATCAGTACAGTAGAGTTCCTTCCGGGAATTCCAAAACATAACATAATTCACAGCCTATGTTTTATGTCACTGCTAATAGTGTTTAAAGGTAATATCAGTTTTCTATTTTTACGCTGAATTCAATTGAGAAAGGAGCTCAGTTATTTCTCAGCACTTTGTGAACTTCTTCATTGTAAATACATGTTTAGAAATCATGTCAGCACTTTGTGAACTTCTTCATTGTAAAACCATGTTTAGAAATCATGTCAGCAATTTGGATTTGTTTGAACAGAGCATTAACCTTTAAAATTATTATTTGAATGTGCCTGAAAAATAATATAATATGGTGCTCTCATGAAAACTTTAAGATATAGTAAGATTTAGTTTGATAACATAACCTGCTAAAATTAATTGTAATAAGGAAATCATGAATTTAGACTAGTTATGTTAAGGCCATTAGATTATATATCACATACAAGTGTTTATGATTAACAATATGTTCTCATTTTTATGTTTTCTATGTATAGAAGTGGCACTTGTACAAGCCAAACTGCCAATCCTTTTGTTTCATACAATAAAATATGTTTAAACCATATAAATGGATATTGTATTAAATATGTTGTATGCATACACTTACTGATTTTGATGATTGTTTTCTACTAAATTTGACTTTGCTGTCTATTTCGTCCAAACTTATTTATTTGTCTATGGTAGTGAATTTGGTTACAAAATGATGGAATTTATATCTACTGGGAACAATGCCAACGTTGGACAGGCGTATCAGTTATAGGAATGAAGAATGGATGGGCATATCAGTTATCAAATGGTGTACAAACGGCCTAGATGGCACTTACATGATATTAACTACCATACTCCCCATCACATTTACTCTTCTTGTATCAGAAATACACTTTGACATTTAATCTCGATACCAATTTCTATAAATTTACTACCTGCAAAGATGTTTATCTCCACGTGTTAGTATATGCTTCAATTTATATGTCTATAATTAAATTTTACAATAGCACATAATAAAACTGCACGGTGCAAGAATGTCAATATCTGTATGTAGAGTCATACTAACACTCTGGAATGTGTTATATTAATGAGAGTGTCCACACTGTTTGCAGGAAGGACAGAAAGAGTAGTTTGCTGTCTTGAGGAGGAGGGAAGGAAGGAAGGAGGAAGTACATACCTTGTAAGCCCTGAACAATAAATATAGCTCTCTGGGCTTGGCATCCATGGGGAGACCACTCACGAATAGTGTCCTCACCTGCAAGTACACAATAATAATAATAAAAATAACAATAATAGTGGTAATAACAATCATATTAAAAATAACAATGATAATAATAATAATGATAACAATGATAATAATAATAATAATAATAATAATAATAATAATAATAATAATAATAATAATAATAATAATATATAATAATAATGATAATAATAATAATATAGCACTTAATATCCATCCAGTCATTATAGGTAGTGAGTGAGTGAATATGGAGTTTAACGTCGCTGCGGGAATTTTTCACCCATTTGCGACAAATTATAGGTAGGAATAGGGACATATTATATTAACAAAAATGTTGAAACCGAAGTATGGTTACATTTTAAGAAATCAGTTTAATGGACTAATTATTTCATTGGTTCTTCCTCAGGGGATAATACGATTGTTGTTTGCATCCACACAACCGTGTGGTGTCGAGTTTATTGGTCATCATTGTTGTCAATTAAACTCATTGTGAAGATCTAATGAGGTACTGTAAATCTAATACATTATGTAGAAGAAGCAATGTCTCTCAGACTGTAAAACTTCTAATGTAGGCTTCTTTAGACTGTATACTGCCGAACATAAAATGTTGAATAAAGTAGCCACAGATGTAAACACTATCACTACAGCTTCGGGTCCAGCCCTGCCAAACATCAGCATTTGGGAAGTAATAACGGAAATCAGATAAACAGCCATTTCGGCCAGATCAGTTATGAGAAGCTGGCTGGTTATTGCTTCGGCCAATCAAATTACATGTTGGTCTTGTGATGAGGCCACGTGTTCATAACAGCGGCGACCAGATGGAGAAGGTAATGGCATCAGGGAAACATTCACGCCAACAGGACAAAAGTTTTTAGACATTATGGATGTGAATTAGAAGAACGCACGCCAAACAGCCATTCTCGTGATTGTGATGGTGACCGAGTTGTCAGAGATATCGGAGGTGTCGGCAGCGAGTGAATGAATATGGAGTTTAACGTGGCTGCGGGAATCTTTGGTCCAGCTGTGATGAAGGTAGTGACAGACTGAAGACTGAATGATGACTGGATGACAGTGATGACCAGAAATTAGTGGATTCTGTGACGTACAGCTCTACACGTACACATACATACAGATATACACATACACACACATGAATGTATACACACATACACACACACACACAGCCACACATACACACACAGCCACACAATATAAACATAAACACACATACATTCTGCTCAACACATGTGTGATCACATTCATCACCACCAATAGCAATCTAACAAACTAAGTTTGACATGGTGTCCATAAAAACTCTCAAGTGACTGTTCCTCAACTAATAATATTGATACAAACTTTCCTCAAGTTTATCCTGTAATAAATATCATATTGCAATTCACCGAATTCAAGTTAGTATTCCTGTTACAGCTAATATTATCATTGCATACAGTCAGTTCGTCCATGTTTCTTTCCATTTTCATGAAATTCAATGAACACCCTTCAACGTGGATTGTACTGTTTAACATACGATGACACCAAAATGCCAGACGGATTATTAAATCTTACTTTGGTATTTAACCACGTCACAGACTTATTAGTAAATATCTGACACCTGGATATACTGTGGCATTTGTTTATAGTCTGCTGGTCATGATGACTGAACCAGAGAGTGGCACTAGACAGAAATAGTCCTAATTTAATAATGTTTAAACTCGATTCTACATCAGGATAAATGATACTCAAATGATGTGTGGATCATGACGTACAAGGAAATGTCAACTGTTGTGTGCAGGAAATCTTCCTCAAAATGTGACGGGTAGTTTTCCTATGCAATTGATTATCCTGGTATCAACAAAAGCATTTGCAATATCATCTCGTAGTCCAATGTTTCCATTTGATTATCCTGGTATCAACAAAAGCATTTGCAATATCATCTCGTAGTCCAATGTTTCGCTAGATTATCCTACCAACAACAACCTTAGATATGTTATATCCATAAATTATTTGTTTCCATGTCAACAATCTTTGAAAATATCAGAAATGTATACTTCCATATGTATTATTGATATAGGGTTCTGGTTGTAGTCTTGTTAGAATCAGACTATCATCTGTTAAATGTAATGGTGTCAGCTTATAGAAAGAAGCATCCGTATGCGACTCGACCCAAAATTAAAAAAATTGCTAAACCGTAGCCACACAGGTTATTAAATTATTTTATTTTTAAATCCAATGTAATTCTACAAAAGTATCTAAAAAAGAATGCAAGGCATGAAAGGATGCACACAATTTATGAGTTATTCTTGACAAATATTAGTTGGAATGTCTAATTAATGTCTAGCAAGTCTCATTGAAATACCAGGGTTTGAGGAAAATGGAAATAAGAGATTTTACGTTCAAATGTCCATGCAATCAAAACATTTCTTATCATCGCAGAATTCGCGTTATTGAAAGAACTGGTATTCCATTATCTGGGCAGTAGTTTATGACGAGATAGAAACTGGGTCCTCCGCAGAAAAACCGCCGTGACAGTGAACTTCTTTCAGCAATTTCAGAAGAAAGATGGTCTGGGTTTTTTTTTACACAATTAGCCAGGTTTCACTTGGGTTTGTCAGGACGTCACAGCCAACCTTTCACAGTACGTGAAGAACACTCTCCGGTAAGAAATGAATCAATTTTACAGACAACTGCCAATCTTCGTTGTTCGAATGTCATCGTCGTCAAATTGAGAAGGATGACGAATGTCCCAGGAAACACCCGCCTACAATAACTCTTTTCAATGTCGGCAGTTTCTTAATGTTTTCAAGAACATTTTCTCGGCAGATGAGAAAACTTTTTGAATTGTAATGGAGGGCTTCTCCCGCAGTGATTCAATGTTCTATTTCGACATAGCTTCAGGGAAACGGATATGGAGCGTAATTCGGATATGAAGCGTAATCTTCCCGGAGAATAGGATGTAAAATTTATATACAATACAACCTTTTCACCATTTAAATTCATGGAAAGTTAGTTTATCTGTCCATATTAAAAAGTCAAACGAAAATATTTTCAGATAACTTGCATCTCAATGATCCTCTGTTTTGCTCCAAATTGCAATAAATTAATTAATTTGTACATATTGTCACAATAGAGAAATTACAGATGGCATGGCAAGAACTAAATAGAAATATTTATTAGTTTATGAGCTTAAATAAGAACAAATATATATAGAAAAGGAGATAGAAAATTGCTTAATTTTGGCAACCAAACCATACCAAGCTGCATACCTTTCCGTTTTAAAAGTCAAAAAGACGATACAATTAACTAAAATCTTTGACTGCTAATGAAGTATGACTAAGAGATAAACTATTGCAGTTACAGGATCACTAGTAGGAAATCTATTTATTACAGACATCTGTTGGAGAAAAACATTTCAATGAGATGATACAGATACACTAATTGTAATGTTCAGCTCTGTGAAAATCAAGTACACAGATTACAAGAAACCAGTTACAATTCGGAACAAAAACCAGGCGTTAAGCGAAACACAATTCATTTCCAATAACCGGATTAAAGGGGTACTGCCAAGTAAAACTAGAGAAAGGAAATTAGTGTTGCTCCTATAGAGATTACACAGGCTCAAACCCTGGTGCATTGTGGGGGATAATTGGAGAAAACTCCAAAATAATACAACATCAGACACGAGTGTCGGTCGCCGAGCTGGAATCCTACGACTTCAATGTCGGTGTCTTCTTTTTCTGGTATACTGCCAGTTAACACATACGGAAATTACTCCAGGAGGGGGGACAACCTCGCGGTGACGACTCCGCAGTTAATCCTTCATCGCCCTTCATCTAGCTCCGAGCACTCGCAGATCATCCGACTAACTCCACGTAGTCACAGTCTAACCCCCTCCACTGTCACAGCAACTTGTACGAGGGGGGGGGGAGGGGTTGATATGGAGGGATTCGGCTTCCAATTTTGCTAGATTTAGTGAATCGATACTAATATTAAGCTGTGTGCATGGCCAAACTCTGCCAGACCATCAATTTTTATCAAAACGTTGCAGCTTTCCTCATTGCGTTGGGAGCGGCTGTTCCGACTGGCAGTGCCAATGTTTAGTGCGATATTACATGACAACCAAACAGCTTCTTCTTATCGCTGATGTGTACATCATACAAAGGGAGACCACTGACTTGAACGACCATCAGCGTTAGCGACTTAACACTCAATAAATACAACATGCCAAGGTGGGGAGACATTATTTCTCTCCACTGGAACTGAGTCCATAACTGTTCTCACGAAAAGAAAATAACTAAATATTTATGGTTCTTACATCTCATAATTATACATGCATTAAAAATATATTCTTAAAATACCATTACTACACAGTATCAAGTTAAAGATAAATTGCCATTGATAAATTGATAAACACAAAATAAATACATGCTTCTTTGAAATCGTTATGCATGCAATAGAAAAGGTTTTATTTGTCCATTTTTATTTTAATTTTATTTAGCTTGGAAAATGGAAATTATTTTCTTCATGGGATTGCTGAATTTAATAAAACTCCTCTTTCATCTCCTGAATGTTCATTTGGATCCATTTTAGTGAATCCATGTTTCCATACAGATGCAGACCCATATTTCCCTATAGATATTATGGATCTGAAGGTGTCACCTGGATATACCAGTAATTGACTTAAAATCAATAAAACAAAAAGTCCACAAAGAAAATCTTGTTCAATTTGTCATGAAAGTGTGGAAGTGTTCTCTTAAAGATAACAGTATTACACATGTCTCAAAAACTCAAAGTCATTAAATACCAAGCAATTGACCGACCTCTGTAATGCTGTTATAATGTTAACACAACAGCAGACACTGTGTCTATGAACATATACATGTTACACACCACAATTGACATGGGAGAAATTAACATTCCTTTCCTCTATTAAAATATAACCAGGATATTCTGAGATTCAATTATGTAACATTTTAAATTTGTTCTAACATCTCCTGTGTTTGTATGCACAGACTTTCTGACTATCAGACGATGCGCGAGTTGTACGAGATGTACGAGATCTCGTACACGCGAGATGTACGAGAATTAACCTCTCCTGTAAATCACTCCTACACGTCCGTACTCCAATGGAAACACGTGCATCTGTGACAACAACAAACGGAGGAGGAATTTGTTTAAAGCGACAGGAAGCAAATGTTCCTTAAAACAATTAGTCACTTTGTGATACATCTCCAGCTAAACCTTTCTTGGGGGATGGAAGTAGAGGGGGA